>CM050323.1:52130128-52179586 GCA_027475135.1 Bactrocera correcta
ATATACTCGTGCATATGTATGTTGTATCAATCAAACCTGGGCAGCTTTATGTTGAAACAATAAATAAAAAAGTAAAATATTTCTTATTGTTTTAATTTGCTTGTGATGCGAGAAAGGATAGTTTTAATTGAGAATATGAGAAATAAAAACTGAGAGCTTTCATGTAAAGGCTCTGCTGAGAGCTTTATTGTGAAAGTTCATACTGAGAGCTTTCATAAAAAAAGCTGATATCTAGTTATGAATATAAAAATTCCACCTTTTTGAAACTGGAGTAATTGATTCAAGCGCAAGAAAATACATTTATTTTATATTGGAGGTTAGAAAAGCGGAAAAGCTATGTCCGTGTTCAAAGTGAAAGTTTTCATTTTTTAGCTATTGAAGGCGATACCAACGATATAAAATCATTCTAAGTATAGTTATCGCTAATATAAACGATTTCTTCAAGGATTGTATCGTTGCTTTTGATAATATTTTGAGAAAATATCTATTCAAATACAAAAGTTTTTGACACACAGAATGGAGTTTGGTCGATCACTTAGTATGGCGGCTATATGATATAATGCTTCGATATCGGCGATTCCGACAAATGAGTAGCTTCTTGGAGAAAAAAGAACGGTGCGAAATTTCAGATCGATTTCTCAAAAATTCACGGACTAATTCGGGTATATACAGATATACTGGCGTCATGCTGATCATGTATGATAAGTCGAACTGCCAAACGATATTTCCTACACTGTTTAAAAGTAAGTCGACAATCGGGAATTCGGGTCGGCGAGTAAAATTTAAAGTGTTGGCTTCTTTCATATTTCTAAACCTATATGAAACTTGGTAGACGAGAGAACGCCTTTGTATGGGCCTAATCGGACTACTGCTACGTCCAAGACCGTCATTAAACGAAAATTTATAAAGTGCTATAACTGATCAATTAGGGGGTATTCTACTCTAGAAATCAAATTTTGAGCCGTTTTTTGAATTTTATTTAAAAAAAAAACAATAAAGATATAAAACTGTAATTTGGCGTACAGAATCACAGTAGCAAGAGCCATCTGAGGGCTAAAATTTTTGGAAAAATCTATTTGTCTCCGTCCTTAAACAGGTTTTATATACCTATATCCTAAACCTCTTAAGATAAAGTATCCAAATTCGATCAGGAAAAATTACTGCAACACTTCATTCGACTCTGTAAAGTTGTATGAAATCAGGTGAAAACCCCGTCAAGTCTCTATATAACGGTTTCATTAAAAACTACTAGAAATTAATACTCCAGAGGTTTTACACCTGACATGATACCAGAGGATCGGTAGACGGTGTCAGAAATGGACCATGACAGTGACACATTTCTAAGAAAAGCTTTAGCTCAGAACCAACTCGACCGATATCGACCAAATTTTATATATAGATATATACTGTTAACTTGACATTCCTATGTTCCACGTTAAGCCCATATTACACAATTTTGAGTATGATCTGCTTTCTTTCCTTTCCAGAATGCAAATCAGGCATCAATGAATATATCGGGATAAAAATCTGCCTAAAAATTGCCTTTGAGGTGTGCTATCTTTTGAACATAAATTGCCCAAATCGGAGCAGAACTATTTAAGCCTCCAGATGCCGAATATGTGGATCAAAGTTACAATTTCGAACTTTTTATCGAAAATATCGGTATGTATGCCATCTTGTATTAAATAAATTCGGAGCCAATTGTAATAATGGTATTCCTATATGTCGAAAATGCGTTCAATCGGATTAACAGTTACTTTAACTCCATGTACCTAACAGAAAGATTGTCGATTCTTGAGTTGACTTTATACCGCTTCTTTGGAAAGAATCGAGTAAAATATGGCTCATATAGTAAACATATATGGCTGTGACCCTGTTAGGTTGCAAGCGTATGAAATGTGCGGTAACACCCGAACTTAGCTTGGGCCATTACGTCACTAAGTAAATATTATAATAACTTTGAGAGTTTGATGGGTTTCCTATGTTCTCTCTACACAGTCTTAAGATCATTTATTAACTCGCAATAAAGTGAGGTTATGTTCCCAGTATTTTTTCTTTGATTGTTTTCTTATTTTATATAGTATTGATCAGCACCTTTTCTCAGCCATTTATCATGGACTTTTCATTTATTTGTTAAGAAAACAATGAAACTGACAGAAAATTATAAGTTTTAGAAATTCAAAAAGTTCTTTCCTTCCTTTCGCTCTCAGGCTTAAAGCATTGGGATATCTTAGACAATGGTTTCATTTTTTACACTGAAAAAGCTATACGTTAAATTCAATTATCGGCAAAACATCACTTAATAAAATATTATAATCAATCCATTAAACTCCAACTTGTTTACTTCAACAAGGGCTTGTGCACTTGAAGGCTATCAATGAACCGAAATTATTTTTACAAATGTAATGTAACACCAAAGCAAAGTAAGCAAGTATATTCTTGCAACTTACGTGAGTGTGGGAGATGTCATGAAAGAAATTTTCGAAAAAAGCTTGTGTAATAAATTTGATGAGGAAGGTCAAGGGCCCTCACCAAAGCGCGCCATCATTCATGCGCTCGCTAAGTATGTAAACAAAGGCGGCAAAAGAACAATGTAAATGATGACATCAACGCAAACAAAAAGAAGACGAAGGAACATACAAAAAGTACGCAAGTCAACCAAAAACAAAAGCGGTTTTTGTTAAGCTGTTAAGATGTCATAATTAGGTCGGCGTTGTCACTTAAAAGCAACTGTCTTTAACAACGCTTGTCCCTAACGACAGCAAAATATGACCCTACTGCCAAAAAAAAGATATGTTTACACATGTGTGTGTTTGTAAGTAAGTATGTGTGCATGTGTGATTGTTGCCTTTGGTGTTGGCGCTGCGGTTGTCACTCTTGTTTTGTGGTCATGTTTTCCGTTGTTGCCTGCTGATGACGTGCGAAAAATTATGTATTGCCACATGAAAACAGCGAAAAAAGCTGTAGGGAAGAACACGAAAAAAGGCACCAAAAAATAAAAAAGTAAATAAAAAAAAAAGAAATGTTAAAGAAGCAAAAATCAAAGCATAATTATTAGCTTAAAGAATTTTCTGCTCAGTTTAAGTCTCTTTGGAAATTTTTCTGAATCTTCACAAAGGACAAAGCCTACCCATGTACCGAAAAAACATATTCGAGATGTGTACAAAAAAGATAGGAATTTCGAAAAAAATCAAATTATTCACTCGTCTACATAAATGTGATCGCCTTCAAAATAGTCTCCATTTGATATTACGTACTTACGCCAGCGCTTCTTTTAATCGTCGAAACCCTTCTCAAACTTGATTTTTCAGATAGTCTTTAGCTCTGTCAGCGATTTTCATCTACATATCTTGTTAACCAACGGCCCCTTAAGGGTTTCCCCTTATTTGTGGAAGTAGGAGCAGGTCAAACTGAGCAAGATCAGACGAATGTTGAATTTGAGGCATCGTGTTTGGTCAATAATTCGCGAACAACCTGAGCTTTTAACAGACCGAAATTACCGAGCTTATAAAAATATGTCTAACTTTAGCAGCTGCTAGAGACAGAGTAGCAATGAATACAGCTGAAAGTTTTACCATGCTAAAAAAAAAAACAACGTATACTAGTTCACTAGCTCAGAATCCAACATTCGAAGGACGATTATTTAACCAAAAATCACATTTTAGCCATAAACCACTCCCCCTATTCACCTGATATAGCACCGTGCAACTTCTTCCTTTTTGGAAAAATGCATGAAAGGAAAGCGTTATGCAGACGTAGAGGCCATTCAAAAGGCTTGCACCGGCATAGTGGCGGCCATACCGGTGAACGAGCTAAAACACTCGTTTGACATGCTTTTGGACCGTGCAAAAAGTTGTATTGAAGCAGAAGGAGACTATTTTGAACAAAATAAATTGATTTTGCCGAAAAAAAACAATTGTTCTGTTTTTTTTTTTAAATCCTGTTTACTTTGGAACGCACTTTGTATACTGGAGAGGGAGATGCTATCATATGCCGAGGAAATAATGGCCAAAAAGGGAGTTCATGCAGGACAATGAACCCAAACATTCCTCAAAACTTGTTAAGGGATGGTCCCAGAACCGAAAGATTAATATAATAGAGTGCACTATTTAATCTACTGTCCTAAATCCGATAGAAATATTGTAGGGCATATTAAAAGAGGAATTGGAGGCTTATGTAAAACAAAAAATAAGTAAGAACTTTGGGAAAAAGTAAAATACTATTGGTATGCCATTGTTTCTTCAACTTGTGAGACTTTGGTTAATTCGATATTCTGTAGATGCTCTGGAGTTTTAGAAAATAAAGGTTGTTTTTGTTATTTTTTATATTTTATATTTGTATATAGTTCGTTGAGTCTCCGACGTTTTATTAAGAATGTTAATATTTTCGAATGATGTTGATTTCAAAGTACATGGTTGAATAAAAAATGGGGCCTTTCGCTTTCGTGGACTAGACTTCACAGGGTTACCATATGACACTACAAGTCTTCAGTTGTTCTACACAGTAAAAAATTAGAAAAAAATCTGGTGAAATAGAATCACTCTCCTCCAGATTTTGCCAGCTTAGATCTTCAAAACTAGGGACTAATTCAGTCCATCCGTTTACTACGGTCTTCAAAATTAGAATCTATATACATATTAAACTTCATTAACTTATTAAAAAAACGGTAAAAACAAAAATTTACATTACCTTAGTTACTGAAGAATATATCAAAATCATAAGAAATTTACCTGAAATAAGAAAAAGAAAGATTAGTATTATTTACTTTAAAACTCATATAATCAGTCAAATTATATGAATGATATAGAATATGTATAGAACGGTCTTAACTAAGGTTGCCCTTGTAGAATGGAATTTGATGAAAATAAGCTAAAGGTGATGTTAGATCGCCCCAAGCCTAAATGAAAACCGCCTCTACCCAGGAAATGATTTCCATAGTACGTAAATTTTGATCGCTCTAGATTCTTGAAACTATCAGTCACCATCTTAAGATCGGTTTATTAGATTTGAGGAATGGATCTATCAGCTTAGATCTGATCAGTTATAGATCAAGAAGACTGAGCAAGGTACTAGAAAAACAATGGAGCTTCTCAATATACCATCTGGTTCTAAATAGTTTCCATGCTTCGACCATTCTTTAATGACCTTAAAAATTCCATCACTCTCATTTTCGATTGTGTCAATGTAATAGAGGTCATCTTTGATTGGCTTGATACAAATTTTCACTTTTGAAACGACTTGCCAAAAAAAATATTCTCCTTTCAATTGACTGTTTTTTTTACTATTTCATTTTCATTATTTCTGAAATTAGCCATAACTTCTTTTGCAATATGATTACCACATTTCTGGCAATGTGTACGCGAATTATGCGCAAAACGTGAGCGCCGATTTGTGTTGACCATGAGACCATGCCGACGATGATGATGATCATTTACAACGATTACCGAAAACGTAAAGTTTTTACTACACGATAAAAAAGCTAAAAAAAAGTTGGAACAAATATTCATACCCAATAAACGAATTGCACGAAAATGTCTGTTGTTGGCGCAATGAAAGCAATAAATGACTGCGTTTTCTTAATGCGAGCAAATCAATGCGAAAAGCATGCCGCAAATGGTGGCCATAAACGAATAATAAAAGTGAATTTTTGCGAATATTGGAAATGCAATTCTGCTATTTAGGTCTTGCGTGTAGTCATACAAGTAAGTGCAAAAGGGCCATAGAAGATTTTAGAACTGTTTAGAGATTTATTTTGCGTACGACTTTCTAGGAAAAAAAAACAGAAAATAATAGGCACTCCTCAAAAAAGTAGAGCTTAAACATTTCTTCCCCTTAAGTACAGTTCCCTAAACCGGCTTATTTTTACCAATCTCTATTTTTTCTGGTAAGAAGTGAGTCTCTCTTCTTCTGAACTCGGCGTATCAAATATCGATAAAATGGTTGAAATCCTCAAGTTCGACCGCCTTGTATGACTCTTTCGATTACTCAGGAAGTAACCCAAAAACTCTTTTGAAAACATCTGAATAAATAGATATGAATTTGCTGGATATAAATAGAAGTTCGATGGAAGAGATCCATACTAGTTATCGCAAAAAAATCAAACTTTCTTCTGCATAGCGCCCCAAATCGCACAAAAATCGGTTTATTTCTGAAACAGATGTTCACTGGTGATGAAAAGAGCGTCACTTGCAATAAAGTCGAGTGGAAACGGACGCGATCTAGTCGCCAGCAAATGGTGGCCAAACCAGCATTACGGTCAAGAAGGTTTTGTTAAGTGTTGGAATTGATAGGACCTTATCTGCTATAATTACTGCTTAACTCGGTCAAACTCTTGATTCGGACATCAACTGACAACAAATGGGCCGTATGAAAGAGCGACCAGCTTTGACCAATGGAATAGGCATTGGGTCCCATCAAGACAACTCATCGATAGTAACTCGCCTGAAGTTTGGTTTAGAGATTTTTATGCTTTCTCCTTACTGTCCGGAAACAGCACGAATTGATTACTACCTGCTCTTATCTACGTCAAATGATATTGTTGATAAGAAAACTTATCTCAAGTGGAGATTGTAAAAATCGACTTGATAGTGACCTTTCAGCATATTATTTAGTTGATTTTAATATATGGACTAAGATGAGAAAAGGAAAATGTTTTGTACTTCGTCTACTAAGTCGACCACACTGAATAGAGGTCATTACTAAAACGGGACTAGTTTTAGATTATTCTTATGAATAGTCAATTTGAAGGTAGTACCTTCTATTAAGTATTGTACTCAAAACAAGATACAGAATAAACGTCGGAGACCCTTTAATGTGTGATGATTGATGACTTGAGTTTATTTTATTATGTCGGTCTGTCTGTCTGTATATACAGGAATGAGTTCATCAGGTCTTGAGATATCGCTCTAAATTATTGCACACGGCCTTTTCTCTCAAAAAAGCTGCTTATTTGCCGCTGTCATGGAAACCTAAGGATTAAAATCAAGTGCTTGTATGGGAGCTGTTTTATACATACATACATATGTGAAGGGGTTTTACGTTTATTCTTGTTTTCATTTAATCTGCCTAGTTATAGCTCAAAAAATAATTTAGAAAGCAATTACATTTTTTTTGCTTGGCCATCAAATTTTGAGTCATCTCTTGCAGTGAAATTGATAACTTTACAGCAATGACTTTCGATAAATATACCCAATTTGACGCTTTAGTTTTATTTCCGAAAATAAATAAAAAACAACTAAATTTTCCGCATTTCATAATCTGTGTGATTCGTATTGAAAGAAGTTCCATTCGTTGGGGCATAAAAGTAGAGGAAAAGTGACAGCAGGAAATAAATATCATAACAAATATATTATGTATCCTATTTGTATTTGTAAAAGCATGTTAAGTTATGGAGGTAAATAATAAATTTAAAAAATTAAAATTGAAAAATTATTGATATCAAGGCTTATGTATGTAAAGCTTTCTAATCATACAGGCCATTAAATTTGAAATTTATTAGACTGTTAATCGAACATCAGAAACTTATCGCTCAAGGTACATTCGAAAACTGAAATGAATAGGAAATAGGGATGATGATACTGTTACTTCTCTTATACGAAGTCGAATGTCCCGAACTCGTAACAAGTTTGTCATGGTTGCATGTCGGTTTCTGATGAGCCACCTCCAGGTGTCCCGAAATCGTGTTATACATACATCTCAAACAACTGTGTGTGTTAAATCATACATGAATCATTCGGAATAACAAACTATTTGAGGCCATGTTTGCTCATTCGAGACAACAACCCTAACCGTGAGACCACTACACAGCAGAGTTGGACGTTAATCTAAGGATTTTCTGCGTCTATTCGTGAACACTGCCAAAATTTAGTTACATTGGTACACACCAGAGACCAAGTAATAGTCAAAACAGTAGACTCTACACGACGAACCTGTATCGAGAAAACGAAACTGCTGTATGGCTTGAAGAGCTGACAGAAAGAATGAAAATATTCTGAAATTCACAATCTACTTCGCTTATTTTGAGGGTCAAACGGTCAAAAAGCTCACTGAGCGGTTCTATTGGGTCGATTCAATGCCAAGGAACAACATTCCTTTTTGGTATTGTAAAAAGTGTTCTTCCGCCGTAACAATATACTACCTCATAGCTTCGACGTCACCACGGCCAAATTGGCTTAGTTAAGCAATGGACTGCTGCACTATTTACGGTCTGATTCTCCACATTATAAAAAGTCGTTTGATGGGCAAAAATGAACAGAATGAGAACTTACTTTACTGACTTCTGAGATATCATTTTTTAAACAGCTTGAAGAACACCCCCAGGCCAAGCCTATGGAAGCTTAGTAGAGAACTTCATCAAAATCATCACACGTACATATATATTCTAACTATGGTTGGACAATATCAATAGCAAAGTTATACAATATTCGGGTCTCTAATCCATGGGCAACAACTAAAGTCAATTCCGTGTGCTCCAAAGTAACTTAGGTTAAGAAAGGCTCTTGCATAGAAGGAAACACCCTTGGATCATTCCTGGACATTTCTGGAGCGTTAAACCACATCTGTACGGAATCTATTCTGAACAGTATCCAGTCAATAGGTGTTGATCCTGCTATACAACGCTGGATCAGAAGCCTTTTGTCCTCTAGTCGGATAAAAGCATAAAGGAACGATGCTAAAATGACTAAGGAAGTCTGTAGAGGTTCTCCCCAAGATGGAGTGCTATCTCCGCTTCTATTTAAATTAGTGGTGAATAAACTGCTAAGGAAGTTGGAAGGCAAAGCCCCTAAGATAGTGGCATATGCGGACAACATTGCTATTTTAATAACGGTAAGGTGTCTAGGGTTGAACCCGAAGAAAACGGATCTGCTGGTGTTTACAAGAAAGCACTTCTCTATGGAGTTCCCTTCTATAAATGGCACACATCTCTCTATCAAGTATTGCACTAAGTACCTTGGGAAATTTAGACAGAAAATTGTTGGGGAAGCGCAACGTGGAAGAGAGAGTGAGGAAAACCAGCAATGCTTTATATGCGTGTAGGCAGATACACTGATGCTACACAGCTATTTTAGACCAATTCTGCTCTATGGTGCAATAGCATGGTGGACAGGCGTCCGAAGATCAACCTAACGGAAGCCAATGGAAAGAGTTCAAAGGCTTACTGTACTGTGCATAACGGGTGCTTTAAGAACAACTCCAACGGCTTCTCTTGAACTGGTACCAAAAATAGTCAAGGGTCATTGAGCTAAATAGGGACCTTCCACATAAAAATATTATCTTTTCCAGCAAATTGGTTACCATTAAGCATTCAAGTTAATACTCAGTGCTCCTAAAATTTGTTTGGTTATAATAACATTTTTTTTCTGTCGCAATCCCATATTGCACATCGCATGATATAACCACTATCAAACGCATAGTTCGCATAAAATCCCGAAATGCTGGCAAAACTGTTTGGAATTCAAAATTTATGAGCATAAAAATGTTAAAACTTCATTCCTCCGCAGTAAAGGCACGTCACTCATTCACAAGACAATATCATTGTACGTTTAATTACTACTCACTAAGCAACCAGTGATATGTCAGCCAATATACGGGCAGGCAGGCATTAGACAATGTAACAAAACTTCGCATGGATTCGCACTCGTATTTGTCTATTAACCGGCGATAATAAATGCGAAATGTGAAAAAGCCATGTTCGCAAATGCCTCCATGCCTGTGGGTATTAAACATTAAAACTGACAGTGTACAAATTCCATGCGGTAATTTTTTATAAATCTGCTTACTAACAAGTCACATGCGAGCCGCGAGTGGATTCTGTGCTGTCGCATAGGCTCTGCTCGCTGCGCGCATGCGTGAATGCTTGAACGCAAATAACAAATCGTAAAATGCACCATCGAGCGGCGCCACGAGATCCACAGTTTGTGTGGATTCCACAGCGCCGCACATATATTTATTTACATCTGAGCTGATGACTGACTATGTCGAACCAAGGAAAGATTTCGCGAAATTTATCAGAGGCACGTTGGCGTGAGAGACAAAACAACTAACATAGTTTCAACCACTATAATCAAAGCAAATAACAGCAAGTGATTGAGATGGTAGGCAACATATGAGAGCAGACTGTTAGGTCTGTGGGATTTGGATGAAATATATTTGTTTAGAAAGAAAAACGTTAAATTGACGTCTTTGAGTAGAGAACAGCTTGAAATGGAGGATTTAGGCTTAGGCATCGCTGCTGATGGTAAATTTTTGAAAAAAGTAGGCAGCTTGAGTTATATTAGAATCGTCGTCAACGTCAGAATAACCTCTTATTCGGGGAGGGAATTTCTATAGATACAAAGAAAAACGTCCCTCAGTTATTCCTCCGGACGACCCTTTATGTGTTTAAGGCGACATGAGAACACCTGCGATAGATAGCACAAATCTCTTCAAACTCCAGACGCTCCAGATTTAGCGATCTCTATATAAGAGTTTAACTAAATCAATCTATATCCTTCCAAGGTTTGATTTCAATAGCCACTTTTAGCTGAGGTTATTCTATAGACGTGAATGGAGAAGAGGTTTAGAAAGAGAGGAAGACATCAGCTCTATCTATACCGCTAGGTCCAAAATATATTGAGTTGTAGACTCCAATGATATTGGCTACTTTTATCCGTCTACTAGATCCAACCAGCATCTTCCAAGCGAAAGTACTAGGTATAGAGTAGGCCTGTGGAGTTCTATTGAATAACTACGGGAAGATACAGGCGGTATTGCTGGCCTTATCTACACCACAAATTAACTCCAGTGTAGTTAACAATTGTAGAAAGGCTTTAAGCTCACGCGGGTCAACTCCACTAGTCAATAATTTGGGTTCCGGGGTAACAGAAAAATTTTTTTCGGGAAGGAAGAGGTAGCATAGTGGATAAGGCTATGAGCCTCTTTAGACGAATCCGATGCGGAGATAATCTCATGCCCGCTGGAAACCATTAAAATAAAGTTCACGATGGGCAAGTAGATAAGATAAGAAAGCAGATAAGGCGCTAGACTGCTAGAAATTGAACCATGAACTTACTAAATAAGAGGAGAAATAGTTTTATATAAGACCTATAGCTATTACAGAACTAGGCCAAAAAAAAATCCAAAAATATATAACGGATCACTGTTATTTTGGAAAGATGCGCTAAAAATGGGGCTGCTTTATGACAATATTTCCTAGAATACGGAATTTTCCACTTTCTCTGCACCAGCTCCATCAAAATTCGAACGTAAAAGACTTGGAACTCATCAGGTATCAAACCTTGAATGGCTGGCTCTCAACAAAGAGTATATCGTAGATATGTAGTGTAATTGAGAGTATCAAATGGTATGAGATGAAATGAGAAAGCAAAATTCTAAGGTCCTAAGGTATAGCATCAAAACGGTAAAAATTCCAGTATCAATTGAGTTCGTGGGGCCAGCATTCCCAACTACCTAGGATTTGATATTATTTGGAGGTGAGGTTGTATGAAAAAGAACTAGACTGCAACGAAATTTCGTCAATTAATATGTCTGAAGTATTTCATAGTCGAAAGGATTCGCATGACCTCAATTGGATGGTATGAGCTCAATGTTCACTTTCCTCTAGAATATACATACTCAAATATTTTGTAATGAAACTTGTCCTTGGTAGAATTTGGATAATTACAGATTATCCTAGAAAGTCCAATTTACTAAAAATTTTAATTGATCAAACCACCTCATTTCAGCTGATATTAAACTCAAAACATATATGTAGTTCGTAAATAAAAACAAAAACCATTCGAAATTCCGTTGACCGTCTTAGCGTCTTTTTCGCATTGCCCAATTTAAGGAAGACACAGCAGAGCGTTGAAAGATGGCAAGAGTCAGTTGCGATGACACCAGTTGTATGAATTCCAGGCTTGCCGCAGGCACTATTTTCTGCAGCGTTGGTGGTGAGTGCTGTGGACGGCGTCGATGGCTCCAGCGTTGACAGTTGCAAATGTGCGAATAAGTTGCATACAAGCTGGTACAGAATGAAAGCGCCGATTGAAAAGTGGCACCTAAGGCGATTTTTATAAATGCCATGCCATCTTACCGCGCCTGCACTACATTTATTCGAAATGAGGAAGCGGCTGCATGCACTTGTGCAACCAAGCAATTGGTGACGGTTTGGCCAGATGTTCGGCGAGTTTTTTGGGCATTCACAAGTTGACCATTTGAAGGCACCATTTTTATTTTTTGGTGATGACTTAAGCCTATCTATCGTCTGAAGATTAAAATCGAATTAAAGTGGTGTGCAGAGATTTATCATGTGCAAGGAAACTTCAGTTATGAAATTGGTTTTTCTCACACATGGCGCTTACTGCTGTAATGCTCTACTTCCCTATAGGCTGAACTGGTTAGCATTTTGGTGTGCAGTTACTGAGTACTCTTTGAACAAGTTGTAGACTTAGTCTCCGCGACTATGGATTACTGTGTGACTGTTTTTCGAGTATGGTTTGCCTAGTCATCCATTTGAATTAAGGAAGAGCGTATTTGACGTATTGCCAATCGTAAATCTCTTGTGCAACTCGAATACTGTGCTTCCGTTTAGTTCAAGGACCAATAGTCTTCTGCTTCCTGTTATACATATATACATATATATGCCTGGTACAGGGTTATTAAGTTTGCCAAGAAGTTCGTAACACCCAGAAGGAAACGCAGGAGTAAAGTTGATTTAGTCGTGTTCGTGTGTCTGTCTTTCTATAGTCCCTCAGTTTTACCAATTTCGAACAAACGATCAGATTCTAGTTCTTGTATGAAAAACTGTGTTCCATCAGTACAATGCCAGGCCACGCACTTCGATAGCGACTCGTCAGGAACCTGGAGAGCTTAAGTGGGACAAGCACTCTGACACAAATGATCAGTTTCTGTCAATGGATAATGATTTTACTGGGGAAAAATTCCTCGCCAAGAGAACCTGAAAATCTACACTCCAAGGTTTTTGTCAATACGGTCGAGTCAATGACATCAAGTTAACGAACAAAACAGTTCATATTTGACCTAGATCGGATTATTCTAACTGAAATTCACTTCGGTAGCTATTGCTGCCAATAGATTCTTGAAGCCGTTCAAAAGACTTATATAAAAGTAAAAGCAACATAAAGAGGCGAAGGAGAAAAAAGAATCAGGCAGAAATCTAAATTGAAGCTCTGGACTTCTTCAAAAGTTATAGCGATTCCACTGCCATCAACAAATCAAAGCGTAATAACCTTATAGTAATAATTATGTCGACTAACAGATGACTAATACTCAATAAATACGAGTATCTGAATACTGTTCTTGTATGGAGGAAGGTATAGTGGAAACATCCAGACACTTTTTCTTTCGTTGTTCAGCTTTTTGAGGTGAAACGTTCTGGCAATCATTCCTTCGGCGAACCAGCAGAGTTTAGTGAAACTAAGCGGCTAATCTTCAACAAATTTTTTAAAGGCTCAACAAATTGCTTTGATGATGTTTGAGAATCTTTTCTAATAATATGGCGTCATAGCTGGACAGTATAACCTAACCTAACCTGGGAGTATTTATATGCCACCATGGACAATGGTCAATCTCAGCTGCCCAAGTGGTATCAGTTTTTGGATGGATCTTTTAAGTGAGCCTATCCTGAGAATAGCTGGAAGCTCCAAATCTTACAGTGTATTTTATATATAATTTCATATTGTCTGCAGCTTTATCTACAACTATCTCTTAAAGCACCCTTTACACGTCTTTACAAGCCGAGTTGACGTTATTATAATCTTTTAATGACTTTATCCTAATCAATATTTTGAGATTTATTCACACATTGTTAATATTTTTAAGAAAAGTGTTTTGATGACAAGTTCATTGTTATGCGACTGGTCTTTTAACAAGCAATTTATTGTTAAAAAATAATGGATTTTTAATAACTGTAAACAAATTTACTAGCCAAGCTTCCAGCAAGCGTCGTGGAAGTGATTGACGTACGAACAAAAGGGTTGTAATGCAATAGTTAAGTACAAGATAACTTCGAGACGGTTAATCATTCAAGAAAGACAATTGATTTTCAACGCTTCTTACGAGACAAGCAATTTAAAGGTTTCGTTTTTTTTTCGCCGACTAGCCACAACAATAGAAGAGTGTAGTCCGTAATGAGACGATTCGTTGCGGGCAATTCAAAAATGAAAAGCATCAAAAAATAATCGCGAATTTCAAAGTGGAAAGCTTTTCACTCATTGAATTTATTTTTTTATTTACTTTAATTATAATTATTTTAGTAAGGCTTTATTGCAAAAATGTGAGAAGGAATGAGAGACCTTGTACAGTTATGATGAACCTAAAATAATAAAATTTACATATTGTCTCACGATCTATGATTTCGACAAACTTTGGTCGTTTTTTATTTGTTTCTTTCAAAATAGTTTTGACTGGATTTGCAATGCTACAAAAGTCATTTCGCCATTTCATTAGTTTGGCATAAATATAGTCATTAGGTTCAACACCAGGAGATCAAATCGTTTTCCTTCGAACACTAGGAGACTTTTGAACTTTGGCTGGATCTTCTTGCAGGCGATATCTACTATACAATCACGAAAGAGAAAAATTTGACTCAAAATTATAAACAAATTTTCCTTATAAGTATTATATAAGGTTATACTGGCTGGATGTCACGGCATGTATATACCTACTGGTCCTTAGTAATGCCAGATGGAGGTCCAGTTTACTTTGAGCTTAAGTATTCGTTATACAGTATGTCAACTTTTTTGCGAACTTTAAGAGCGACTTCATATCTAATTTTGACGTTTCATCTAGTTTCTTGAACTGCGAAGCACCTAGATATCTGAGTCAGGTTCTATAATATTTAAGGCTGGACAGAAGCAAAAGAAGTGTTCTAGTGTTTCTCTTCTCCTCACTTCAATTCACTCTCTGCATGTATCGTGCCTGTCCGGTTCGTATATAAAATTAGTAGGTTGTGACTAGTCATTAGGCCGACAACTGTCCTGGAGCCCTTTTGAGAGCGACTTTATTTTATTTACTTTTATTTTATTTTTACTTCACTTCTGCATTTCCTGTACTGGTTTGGTTGCCAGACGGATGGTACTTTTGTCAATCTCCTCAGCTATTTCATTTCCCGGGGACTCACCTGTGGACTGGAATCCAGTTTATATGCAGCCGCTTTCTGGAGCAGCAACATATGTTACCTCTGTACTTTTAAGAACATTCCTTATGTAAGGCGTTATGAGATTATTGTCTAAATTCCTGCCTGACTATCCACGTATATAGTGATCTTCTTTATGTTGTTTCCTGCATTGTTAGCTATCTCAGCCACATTATTTTGGAAGCTTCCTTATATTTTGAGATTAAATCGTGAGATGGATCCGTTTCCAGTGGATTTATCTCCAAGTTAAATCAATTGAAAAGTCTACAAAGTCATTTATACAGTTCCGGATGTATCCAAGATTCATAAAAAGCGGCATGGAACCCGGACCTTTTCTCAAATAAATTTATATTAGTTTAAAATGCCTTCCTTTTTGCTTTTTGGTGATCGTCATCTTGAGACATAAAAGAGCAAATACCGGTTGTTAGAACAGCTCACAGTTTGAGTTTCAAATTAATGCATGAAGAGAGCAAGGATCGTTTTTCAATACAAGTGATCTAGGAAATGAGTCATGTGTAGAAGTTCACGCAATTGAGGAAAGTTCTCTGATCGCCATTCACTTGGGGGTGGCCAGAAACGATTCTTTTACATATGACTCAAGCAGCTCACGACTTCCGGTCTTTGACCAAGTATCCTCTGGGTAGCCTAAAAACATCCGTTTGAAGGCGAGCTAACGTGAGAAGGCGAAATACTCCCTACTTAGGGTTGTGCGCTGGGTTTGGGACCCGCCACGTAAAAAAACACGCCCAATGAAAAACAAACGACAGCCTCGGATAAGTGACCCCCCTTCTGATGACGACCATGGCAAACGAATTAAGGACTATGATTTGAGGGCATGCACCTGGAATGTCCGGTCCCTTAATTGGGAAGGTGCCGCTGCCCAACTGGTAGATGTCTTCGTAAAGATAAAGGCTGACATCACCGCCGTCCAAGAAATGCGATGGAGGGGGACAAGGACAGAGACGAGTAGGTCCTTGTGACATTTACTACAGTGGCCATATAAAGGAGCGTAAGTTTGGTGTTGGATTCGTGGTGGGAGAGAGACTCCGTCGCCGAGTACTATCATTCACTCCGGAGAATGAACGTCTAGCCACAATCCGCATTAAAGCGAGGTTCTTCAACATATCGCTGATTTGCGCCCACGCCCCGACGGAAGAGAAGGACGATGTGACCAAAGATGCCTTTTATGAGTGCTTGGAGCGCACTTATGAGAGATGCCCCCGCCACGATGTCAAAATCGTGCTTGGCGACTTCAATGCCAGGGTGGGCAAAGAAGGTATCTTTGGCACTACGGTCGGTAAATTCAGCCTCCACGAGGAAACATCCCCAAATGGGTTGAGGCTGATCGACTTCGCCGGGGCCCGAAATATGGTTATCTGTAGTACTAGATTCCAGCATAAGAAGATACATCAAGCTACCTGGCTGTCTCCAGATCGAAAAACCACCAACCAGATCGATCATGTTGTGATAGACGGAAGACACGTCTCCAGTGTTTTGGATGTGCGTGCGCTCCGAGGTCCTAACATCGACTCGGACCACTATATTGTTGCAGCCAAAATCCGCACCCGCCTCTGTGCAGCAAAAAACGCACGCCAACAAACACAAGGATGGTTCGACGTCGAGAAGCTGCAATCACAACAGACAGCCGAACGTTTTTCTACTCGGCTTGCACTCCTGCTCTCTGAGAGCACTCGTCAACAACTCGGTATAAGGGAACTGTGGGACGGCATTTCAAACTCCTTACGTACAGCTGCAACCGAAACCATTGGTTTTCGGAAGGTGCAAAAGAACAGCTGGTACGACGAGGAATGCCGTGTCGCAGCGGAGAGAAAACAGGCTGCCTACCTCGCAACGTTACGATCGACCACAACACGTGCGGGATGGGATAGATACCGAGAGTTGAAGAGGGAAGCGAGACGCATTTGTAGACAGAAAAAGAAAGAGGCCGAAATGCGTGAGTATGAAGAGCTTGATAAGCTGGCCGACAGGGGTAATGCTCGAAAATTCTACGAAAAGATGCGGCGGCTTGCAGAAGGTTTCAAGACCGGAGCATACTCTTGTAGAACCCCCAAAGGTGATCCAGTTACCGATGCCCAGAGCATACTTAGATTATGGAGGGAACACTTCTCCAGCCTACTGAATGGCAGTGAACTCACAACACCAGGAGAAAATGAACCCGATACCCCAAATCGATGACGATGGAGCAGACGTTCCATTGCCCGACCATGAAGAAGTTCGAATAGCAATTGCCCGCCTGAAAAACAACAAAGCGGCAGGGGCCGATGGATTGCCGGCCGAGCTATTCAAACACGGCGGCGAAGAGCTGATAAGGTGCATGCATCAGCTTCTTTGCAAAATATGGTCGGACGAAAGTATGCCCAACGATTGGAATTTAAGTGTGCTATGCCCAATCCACAAAAAAGGAGACCCCACAATCTGCGCCAACTACCGTGGGATTAGCCTCCTCAACATCGCATATAAGGTCCTGTCGAGCGTATTGTGTGAAAGATTAAAGCCCACCGTCAACAAACTGATTGGACCTTATCAGTGTGGCTTTAGACCTGGTAAATCAACAACCGACCAGATATTCACGCTGCGCCAAATCTTGGAAAAGACCCGTGAAAGGAGAATCGACACACACCACCTCTTCGTCGATTTCAAAGCTGCTTTCGACAGCACGAAAAGGAGCTGCCTTTATGCCGCGATGTCTGAATTTGGTATCCCCGCAAAACTAATACGGCTGTGTAAGCTGACTTTTGAGCGACACAAAAAGCTCCGTCAGAATCGGGAAGGACCTCTCCGAGCCGTTCGATACCAAACGAGGTTTCAGACAAGGCGATTCCCTATCGTGCGACTTTTTCAACCTGCTTCTGGAGAAAATAGTTCGAGCTGCAGAACTCAACAGAGAAGGTACCATCTTCTATAAGAGTGTACAACTGCTGGCGTATGCCGATGATATTGATATCATCGGCCTCAACACCCGCACCGTTAGTTCTGCTTTCTCCAGACTGGACAAGGAAGCAAAAGAAATGGGTCTGGCAGTGAACGAGGACAAGACGAAATATCTCCTGTCATCAAACAAACAGTCGTCGCACTAGCGACTTGGCACTCACGTCACTGTTGACAGTCATAACTTTGAAGTTGTAGATAATTTCGTCTATCTTGGAACCAGCCTAAACAACACCAACAACATCAGCCTAGAAATCCAACGCAGGATAACTCTTGCCAACAGGTGCTACTTCGGACTAAGTAGGCAATTGAGAAGCAAAGTCCTCTCTCGACAAACAAAAACCAAACTCTATAAGTCACTCATAATTCCCGTCCTGCTATATGGTGCAGAGGCTTGGACGATGTCAACAACGGATGAGTCGACGTTGCGAGTTTTCGAGAGAAAGGTTCTGCGAAAGATTTATGGTCCTTTGCGCGTTGGCCACGGCGAATATCGCATTCGATGGAACGATGAGCTGTACGAGATATACGACGACATTGACATAGTTCAGCGCATTAAAAGACAGCGGCTACGCTGGCTAGGTCATGTTGTCCGGATGGATGAAAACACTCCAGCTCTGAAAGTATTCGACGCAGTACCCGCCGCGGGAAGCAGAGGAAGAGGAAGACCTCCACTCCGTTGGAAGGACCAAGTGGAGAGGGACCTGGCTTCGCTGGGAATATCCAATTGGCGCCACGTAGCGAAGAGAAGAAACGAGTGGCGCGCTGTTGTTGACTCGGCTATAATCGCGTAAGCGCTGTCTACGCCAGTAAAGAAGAAGAAGATCTAGGAAATCAATGATTCATCTAAATATACATATAAGTAACTGTTGTTTGTTGTTTTATTACGTGTCGAATATCACTATTTTAGACTTCAACGAAGTGCCCTAACCTCTTTTATAAAATAGCCAATTTGTACGACCATTAGATAAGGAATAGGGAGTCTACTTCTTCCAAATTTTTCTTCACTTCCTTAGCGGTTTCATAACTACTTAGGTCTAAATACCTGGTTTCATGATGATTTCATATCTAACTAAGCGTTATTACCAAAAGTTACTTCCCGAAAATACCGAAATTTTCTATTTTGCAATAAAAAAAGGTGCTTTTACTGGAAGGTCGCCTACATAAACAACTTTCTTTCCATTAACTAGCTACATAATTTAAAACAAATTAACCGAATTTGAAAATATTACTATTAGAACTACAATTTACGTATGCTAAAAAAAAAAAACAAACTTGCAACTTAAACTTTAAAATTACTTAATTATAAAAGCTACAACAATAAAAGTCATGAGAGAGCAGCATGTTCCCAAGCAATTTCACACCTTTTCGAAAACGCCCTGTGCCACCTGAATTTATGTGGAAAGTGATGAATCGCAACAGCAGGCGGTCTAACTTGGCAACAAGTGTTAGCGATTGCAGTAAAGTACATTCAACGGCAATGTGAAGATTCGTGATGTTAATCCCGAAACGATAAATTTTATACTTAAGAAGCATAATTTGAAATTTATGATTGCGAAGAAAATTTATTATGCTTATAGTAAATCCCGAAATAAAACTGGATTTGAACATTAGTAGTTTCGGGATTACAACTTTCTGTAAAATGGTTAAAAAGTTTGGTATCTTAGTTGCATTTCTCTATCGTAAAAGAACATAAACAACCAAAATCATAAATCCCGAAAGTAGTACCGAAATTTCGGGACTGCTAACAAAACCCGTAAAATTAAAAAGTGTACAGTTTTCTAATTTAAGTATGTATTAATATATTCACTGCTAAATAAAGTTGAAACAATGTCACGTTCGGTTCAGCATAGACTTGAAACAATGGGTTCAAACAAAGTTCAATTTTTGTAAAATGATCTAAACTTGATAAAATGCACCGTATTTAAAGCTTTCAAGAAATAATTTAAACTCGAAAATAATATCAAAATTTCGGGACTGCAAAAATCGCGAAATTTTTTCGTATTGCTGCATTTAGTTTACAATTTAATAAGACGATGGCATTCAAAGCTTTCAGAAAAAAAATATTGTAATGCCGAAAATAATCTCGAAATTTCGGGACTGCAAAAATCCCGAAAGATTTTTCAAATTGTTGCATGCAATTCAAAATCTAATATTATGATTGCATTCAAAGCTTTCAGCTAAACAAATTGTAGTCCCGAAATTTCGTGACTGAAAAAATCCCAAAATTTTTTTGAAATGTCTCATTATATACACATTTCTAATTTATGTACGCATAAATAAATTTTTTGTGCATATGCTGAAAATTATACGCGCATCTATTTGGTAGTGCAATGAAACGCGAAGAAGGCGTAAAATGTGTAATGAAATCTCAGCTGTGACGCGCCAAACTCATCATAAACAATTACGTGATGTATCACAGCGATAAGAGGCAGCTTCGGCAAGCACACTAGCTACTATGTGTGGTAAACGCTCGCCAAACCAACGCCACCAACAGCGCTGGTGGCAATTGACGCGGGAAGCGTGCTGGTGCTGTTGCGAGATGGCGCGTTGCAACAGCGCGGTAAAAGTGACAGCCAAGGGGAAACGCCGCCACGGCAGCCGCAACAGACAGCACTTTTATACACTTGTAAAAGTATGCTGAGTGAGGAGTGTGTGCGTATGCAAGTGTGTCACTCAGGCACTCGGTAAGTCGGACGGACTGCAATTTTTGATGCAATCTCTCAACTGTTAAGTTGCAGCGGGGAATTTGGAGTTTACAGTTTGCTGTGGCAAGCCGATAAGTGGCGAACAAGAGTCTTTGACTCTTGTATTTTTTGGTTGTTGCAATTGTTTTTATAGTATTTTTTCTATTTAGAGGGGCAGAAAAATCACCAGCATTAATAAAAACGAAAATGTGTCGAACTCTAACGATTGACTACCAGAAAGCTGGCTAAAGCTCTTCTTGCCCTCAATTCCACCTTCCTTCGAGTGCAGCTATGTAACGCATTACATAAATTTCGACGCCACTTGTAGACGAAATGCAATTGCATGGAAAATAAGAAAATTAGGTTGGCACGCCGAAAAGCGCATTTCATTTCATTTTAACTTGAACTCTTTGGCGTCGTTTGCTACGTATGTGCCCCCACGGGCGGTTAGCGCTTCGTTAAAAATAAAGATACTTAAGTGAACACACTTATCGACAACAAATTGAAATAACGGGAAAAATAATGAGATTGAGGTTAAAATAAATTAGTAATGCTAACATGGATAATGAGTTGCATTCATTTGGAAAGAAAAAGAAAAAAAAAAAAACCATCCAAATCATGTGGAGGAAATAAAGAAACAAAATTATAAAAAATAAGGAAGTTCAACTCCGAGTATTTGAACTTTTTGTAACTGTAGCTCCATGAATAATTTTTAAGACAGCGAAGTAAAGTGAAGAAAAATGAGTAAGAAACGAATGATAAGAAAACCGAGCTCTGAAGAATACATGCTATCTAGCAAAAAAAGGGAAGATTGTTGGCCAATCAAATTGCTTCTTCCCCTTTATCCACTTCTTCATCTCAACTTTTCTTTTTGAAGCATATTGGTGAAGTTGTCTAAAACACTTGAAAATTATAATTTAGATTATCTAAGTCTATTTCCGATGTTTATCGTATTTTAAAGCTTAGTTTTCATCCAGCAGAGTCTTGATCTTTCGCAAAGAACCCCAAACTCGCTAGCCCAGAAAAATTTCCAAATCCAAAGTGAAAGTTTAAATTGGATAAACTAGTACGTTTCCAACAACATTATTTAAGGTTATTCAATTCACATTTTGTTGTCAAAAAAAAGTATAGCGAGTCGCTTCGTTTTTAGTCGAGGAGGGTAATCGTGGAAGCAATCGGAAAATAAAAACTTTATAAAAATGATAGAAGCGCTCACCACTCAGATCTCCTAACTTCAAGGGCCCTTGAACCCTGTTTGTTTCATTCATTTCACCTTCGGGAAGAGATAGATATGACAACTATGATTTTATGGATATGCGGTACACCTTGTACTTTCTTTGACTAGGTTAGGTTAGAACGAAGGATTGATTCAAAATCGATGGATCTCACTTGGAGAGATATTTGTCCTTTGTCCTTAAGGATTTTATACATCGATGAAATGTTTTGAACTCCTCACAAATTTATTAAGGCAGTCAATAGCAATGCCATCCATTCTATCAATGCAAGCCAAAGGTCAATCTGTAAAAATCAGGCAATAGAGGAAGAAGTGACAAGATGTGTTTTCCATAAAGTTTTGGGCAAGAGCGTCCGACATAATATTTAGGCGCATAGCGAACCTATTGCCTTTGCTTAGAGCGAGAAATTCGGAGGAACTTTTGCGGTTCACTTAGGCCATAAGAATCTCGCAGTCGCACAAGTTCTAACAGTTGACTAGAGCTTGCTGAGCTCACTAGGGATCCAAAGGGGCAACGTCCGAACACTAGAATACATGAGGAAACCCCCTCGCTTCCAATCGGATGAAGACGAGGAAAAAGTGCCCGGTTCATCCGACTTTCGAATCGATGATATCGTCTCAACATGGTTCTGAGCCTATTACTGAAATAACACTAATGAAGTTTTACTTGAAATAAGAAGCCGTCAGAAAACCGACTCGCTTCCAATCGGATGAAATTGAGGTATGCACTACTTGAATGGTATGGAGGTCACAATCAGCCAGCTCAAGGTCAATATAGCCGTTCGGTCTCCGTAGTAAATACACACTTCTCGGGAAAGGGAAACTGCATTTCGTTGCAATACAGCTCCTAATGCCACCTCCTCTTGAAAGATGCTACTGTGGTTGATAGTCTGAAACTTGAGCTGGTGGATGAGTTGGATTTTACTAAAATGGTGGGGAAAAAGAAGAGACACTGCAGTAGACACAGTATTAATATTTTTCTTTCCATTTTACTTAGACACCATCTCGAAAAGTAGAAGAAAAGGTTAGAATTACTGGAAAAGGACTTAAGTACCTTCGTGCAACAAAGTCCGAGGATTTAAAAGTACCATCAACAAAGGATACACATATAATGAATGAGTGTATCGTCAGTTGTCCATATTTTGCACTTTTTCCCCATTTTTATCTTTTTCATTAAATAACTTCATTTATAACTTTCCTTCCCAGCCCACATACCAGTCCTTGGTGTTATAAGATGTTAAGTTGATACCAATGTGCACAAGTATGTTATGTAAGATGTTGCCATTCGCAAATTAAACTCTAATTTGTTCAACACGCAGTTTGGTCGAGCATGGCATGAGTAAGATCCAGCGATTCAAAGCAAAATCGGTTACATAAGCTCACACACAGCTTCATATATTTCTTGTTTGAGCGCATGCCATTGGATTTGCTGTTCGTCTTCAGTGCACCTACTTCTTCATAGATGCCTTAATTAGTTGTAAGTAAGTGTCGCGGCAGCTGTTGCACGCCATTATATACACAGAACAAATTATTTGTGTGCTGCGAGAAAAACTTTTAAGTTTACTTAATAAAATAATTAAACAATTAAGAGAATATGATGAAAATTCCCTGAAGAGTTATTTGGAAATTCCAGCCGAAAACTACTCTAACCAAAATCTTCGGTGTGATGAACTCGTCAAACTCGCTTCTAACAGACTATTGAAAGAACCAGGGGAGGATACGGGTAAGATTGCTCAGGAATCGGGTTAAAGAGGTAAGTTATTACAGTTTTCTTTATCGTTCCAAACCTCCCGAAGACCTATCTGTATATTACATTTCTTGGAAGTCACCTTTAGAGACCCTGGTAGATTGCTAATGCCTGATATTTATGATATCTAAAGTTATCTGACGTATTCATGGTAGTTGAATTGGAGAGATACTAAGGTTTCTAAGACTGAGATTATTAGATTTCGGATTACTGTGAAAAGGTCGGAAAGAAATTTGTACAGTAAACTTGTCATGGAGTCATATTAAAGAGTGAGTACACGTTCTCAGAGAGTGTTTTCAAGCTAAGGACAAAAGAACGCTAGCTAAAAGCTCTTCAAAGGTGTTTAATATATCTTCAGCGAAATTTGAGCGTTCTTTTGCCACTCGCTTACTAAAAAATCATACAAAACTTAATTGCATCAAATACCACAAAATCATTAATATTTTCTAGTGTACGTGTCGCTTGATGTTGCACGCATGAAAATTCATATTTAAACCAATGAATATGTATACAACAGTCCATATATGGGATGTAATTACATAGAAGAGCAACCACGAATACTTTGATGTCAGGTGGACGTAGCAAAAAGTATATAGAAATATTTTGGTGAAGATGACGACGTCCATGTTGGTCGCATGAGCTGCAAACAAACAAAGATGGGAGATCAGCTGTTCGCTTAGAGCGCCACATGTGGTGCCTCAAAATTAGTTAAAATACGCGTGCGCAGCCAAAGCTTACTGACTGTATAACTAGGTTATTATTTTCTACACATTCTAAATACCAAGCGAATACGCCAAAATATGTGCCTCATTACACAGTGTTGCGTACAAAATATGTGGGATTTTGTTAGATCGAAAATAAAAGCAAACGAATAAGAGCAGCGGCTAACAAAAGTTGAGCTAAATAATGTATTATTTGAAACCAAAAAAGTAATAAATAAACAAGCATCATCTGTAATTAAAATTAAAGCATAATGGTTGTCAACATAATGATTTATTGTTTCTAGAACTCCTCACGTATAAACATATATAATACCCCGTTTTCCAAGAGATGCATATTGTGGGATCAGAAGGTGTGCTGTTTTATGAGTGAAACGATTAATGAGGAACGCTACCGACAACAACTAAAAAAATTGAAGCGAACGATTGCCGAAAAAACGGCCGAGTATCCCACTTGGCCTGTTATGAAGAGTCCTTTGTGAAGACAAATGAAAATCTGCTATAATTGAATATAGACTATCGGAAAAAATACCTTTAGCCTAACACAAATCAGCAGGAGTTTTATTCCTACTTTCGCTAAGTATTTTACCAAGATTTCTAAAAGTATTAGATCTGAGGTGTTTTTATCTTAATATGGCAAAGCGGGACATTCTAGAATGTTGTGTGGAGGCGTTGAGATTATTCTTTATAATTTTCTTTTAAACAACTGAGGTGGCTTGCGTCTTGTATGAAGTGCAATGTTCCCGCATGGGTCTCGATAGGACAGTGTCCAGTTCGAATGCGGACGATAATTGCCAGGTGGACCTTGCTGACCTAGAACAAGACCTTTTATAATTTATACCTACTCAGAAGGACCTTGTGAATGTACAACTACTGCCAGTTGACCAACGCTTGCTAAGCTGGTTCGAGGCTGAGCAGTCCTGTAGTGAACCTCTAAAAGCCAACGAAGCTCCTACCCTTCCAATTTCGCAGTAATTCAAGATACAAGTTGGTTAAAAACTATTTTCAAAAAAGTTGCTGGGAAGTTTTGGTCTAGATCTTGTTTCCTCTGACTACGTTTTATTCCGGTCGATGTAGAACGCCCTCGCTATAATACGGTTCACATCAGAACAGAGTATCAAAACTTGCCTTTACTCATTCTCGATCTAAAAATAACGGGTTATCCAAATATTCAAAACATCATGCATGTTAATCGCCATTTACCAGTCGAAATGCTCGAACGAGTCATTGAAAATCGGGCTCAACGGATGGACCATCTGAGACGTAGCCGCGGCCAACAAGGAGATAAACTTAAAAAAATTTTATTTTTTTTTTTTTTGAAAATTTGACAATTGTTTTTTAAATAAATAAAAAAACATTAAAAAAAAAATCGGCCCACTCCGGGATTAGCAGGGCTAGTTGTCAAATTAATTGAAGTGTTTTTTGAGAAAAAAAAAAAAAAAACAAAAAATGGCGAACTTCCAAAAAATTACGATTTTACTTAAAAAAAACCGATTATTTTATATAATTGATCGTGTTAAATTTTTTTCGTATATTTTTTCGAAAAGTTCATTCAAAAACAAAAAAAAAAAAATTAAAAAAAAAGGTTCCCAAAATTCAATTTCTACAAAAGTTATGGCTATTTGAAAATAAAAAAGCCATTTCTTTTTGAAAAATTCATAACTTTTTTGAAGTTGGACAAAAAATTTTGAAAAAATTCTCAAAAATGTTTTTCAAAGGGTAGAAAAGAATGGATAAGTTTCAACAAAATCTAAAGGGGTCGGGCCAAAATTGGTCGATTTGGTGTGGTATACCCGCTATATTTGTGCAACATTTTGACATTTTTCCGTGATAGTTTTTAAAGTATTCGACAAGTATCGTTACCTGCCAGCATAACTGTCATACAGAAAATTTTTTTATATAAAAAAAATTCTCGGAAAGTCCAACAATTAATCGAGGGTAGCTCGCAGCTTTTAGTATTATTTGCAGTTTTTGATCTAATATTCGTAGCTGCCACCTGTTTGGAAATTTCCGAAAATTCCCATTTCTAAATTAGAGTGCTCTATCTCAAGTATATTTCACACCAACTTATTTAATTTAATAAAAACTAATAATAATAAATTTATTTCAACTAACGAAGCAGTAAATTTTTTTTAATGAAATAATGACCGTGAAATTTAAGTTCGAATAAAAAATTTAACTTAATGACCTCTAAACTACCGAAACTGATTTATGATTTATAAAAGGCATGTGCCTAACTTTAATCGCATGCGAATTTAGTCAGTTCAAAGGGTAAGTGGGCAAGCAAATCAGAGTTACTAACTTCTAGGCTAAAATTTTATGAACTGAAAAGTTCAAGTGCACTAAAATTAAATAATAGTAAAGTAAACTAAAATTCCAAGTAAACGCTCGCTATGTAAGTAATGAGCGCATAAACATATAAACAGCAATTGAGGTGACCTTCAATTTACCAAAATAACACCGGCTGACGAGGCTCAATGGCTGGGCAATGGAAGAAAATTATGACACATATAAAACCAGAAAGCCATTAGATTTGAAATAGATATTTTTTAAAACAGTTTATAACATAATACTTATGTATATGTATATACGAATGTACGGACTTAGGTCTATATACAGCATAATTGACGGTTACATTTGCTTGCGCTGAAATGAATGTGAAATGAAAATGTAAGCAAATGAACTGCAGTGAGCATGTTAATTCCGATTCGCGCTGCCTTCCTTTAAAATTACGTTGGTACTAGGCCCAATGAGGCTGCAAGCGTTTATAAAATAGCCGCTTACATACACACAGGCATATAAACATACATAAATATGTATCTACATAACTGTAAACTCATGTAACATGGCGACGCATGTAATTTCGTTTATCTTCGCCGCTACGTGCAAGTCGCAACACTCGCTCATTAATGTGTACAATGTTGACCATATGTTGCTGGTGTTGTTTTTTTTTGTTGCTGTTGGCAGTATTTACTGCCTTAGCCGTCATCAGCGCCCGCTGTCCAGTTTTAATAGTCACACCGGGTTACGTTTGAATTGGGTTGAGCGGCTGGCCGTTTACTTGTATGTTTATATACAAATACATATGTATGTGTATATGTTGTAAATGTAAATATATGTACATAAACGTGTAGCTATTTGTAAGGGCAGACCTTTGATTTGCGGACGTCATCGCCATCATTACAACGGTCACAGCGCGTCAAGTAAGCAAATCGTTGTAATGTACAATGTTGCACGTTGTGTTATTTTGTTGCAACAGTACAAACAAACAAGCTTTAATTATGACCACACAAACATAGAAATTAGTGTTTATGATTTGTATTTGCTATTTATGTATATAGGTTTCTATATTTGTGCATCCATAAGTGTGTGGATGAATGCAGTGATTTGACTTCCTTCAGGCAACAGTTGCTGGCGATAGCATCAAAAGCATGCACTATATATCTATGTATATACATATACATATATGGTATACACAAAAGGCAATCGAAACTTCATAATAAAAATGTTGGAGATGTACTCAACATTCATCATTAGGGGAAATTTCGTATTGATTACAACAAAAAAGAAAGTCGAAAAGCATTAACTTAGATATTAGGGAATTAGCCAGACATGTGAACCGATTTAAGTTATTAACAAGATAAAACTTTAAACAACTTTTTTTAAAATTTATTTGCTTAAGGTTTGGCCTTGGATTTATTGCACAATAAAAATATTAAGTTTGCAACAAAGTTGGAAGGAGACGTTGAAGACCCTATAAAGTATGTACAGTGAAATCAGCCAAAAGCGGACACTGGCGGGTTGAGCCTTTCTGTCCGCTTAATAGATTGTCCTTAAGGGGGTATTCTAGTCTAGAAATCAAATTTTGGTCAGTTTTTTTGAATTTTATTTAAGAAAAAAAAAACCAAAAAATATTTTTACCATCCATTTTTATGGTGTTTTTATTGATATCTTAAGAATACAGAAAAAAAAATTACAAAAAAATATTAAAAAGTAAAATAATTAGATGGAGGGAGAGACAGGTGTGACTCTCCTGGTGGTCTGAAACAAAAAAAAAATCAAAATAAGTTTTTAATCAGTAAGGATGCTGTTATAGTCCCTACCTCAGGGAACACGAAACAAAATTTTGAAAAATGGCGTCTGCCTGAAAATAAAAGTCATTTTTTAGGCTGTTTTTTGAAATTCCTGATTTTTTTTTTAATATTAAAAACAAAACTTTTGACACGATGCTGATAGGAACGATAAAGGATTATATAAAATAGGTTCACACAAAATTTCAAGTAAATCGGTTGTATAGAACTTGAGATTATGCCGGTACCGTGTGGAAAACAGGAGTTTCGAGAAAAACGCGTTTAAAAAAGTTAGTCTAACCGAACCGGGCTAGGGACTGCGTCACTAAAGTAACTGTAGCTCTTAAAATAATTTTAATTTTCAAAAATCCTTTAGAAGATATGTTTTTAAGGGTCTAAATTTTAAGTATATTAAAAAAAATCGAATTTTTCAAAATTCTAGAGTAGAAAGCCCCCTAATAAAAGTCAAAAAATGTTCAGAACGGTCAATAAGCGCGACCAGTGAAGATGTCTGCTTAATTTTAGGATCTTTTAAATGTCGCAATAAGCAATTCTTCCGGCAGATTCGACGTATTTACCGTTGGTGGTATTTAACAAATCGGGAAAATCAATTAACAACTTGAAGACATAGAGAGTCTGTGAGATCATATGAGATCTCAAAAGGTAGTTTGTTGGCTTTGAAAGAACTGTGAAAATAAGTAATGGCACATAGGTTGCTATGTATATTTCTGGACTAGGCAACACTAAGTGTTGCCAGGTGTAATCTGACATTTCCATTGGAAAGTTTGACATTTTTTAGCATAACATCACTCAGAACGTTTTGTCATTTAATCGTGAATTGTTTTATTTACAGGGAATTATAACAATTCATCTCGGCGAAAAAATGGAATTAATTCGTGAACATTTTCGTGCGATCATTTTTCACAACTTTCGACGTGGATTATCACGACAAGTGTGCATCGATGAACTAAAATCCTATAGCACTGTGAAAAACTGTTACAACGAATTCAATCGTGGCCGACGCTCGCTCAAAGACGAATTCCGTGAAGGTCGTTCAAAAACAGCCGTTGTGCCAGAAAACATCGATGCCGTACGTGAACTGATAATGCAACACCGTCATGTAACATACCTTCAGATAGAGGCATGCCTACGCATTTCTCCCCCCAGCACACATTAGACATTGCATGAACACCTCGCCGTTAAAAAGGTTTGTTCTCGTTAGATCCCGCACAATTTGACAATCGCTCAAAAAAAAAGGCTCGTGTGGATTGGTGAAAAGAAATGCTGAAAAAATACGATCGCGGTGCTTCAAAAGACGTTATAGGATTGTCACAAGTGACGAATCATGGATCTATGCGTATGAGCCCGAAACAAAACAGCAATCGACCGTGTGGGTCTTCCAAGACGAGCCAAATCCAACGAAAAAAAAAATCATTTTCGTTGATAAATATGCCTGTTTTCATTATTAGGCCAGATATATATATAGCAGCCCCCGTAAGCCATAGCATTTTAGAGTTCTCAAAAACATTACCCAATTAGGTGTTATATTTGCTGTTAAATATTTTGGCAGTCAGCAAACCATGTCGTTAAAGATTAATTATTGATGCAAAAAGATAATAATTATGGCCAACAGGTCACACTACGATGCTGCAGACATTCTAACTTCGAAAAAGGAAATGGCAAATCCCATGTAGCCCGCGTGTACCGTCAAAAGCACTTACTACTGAGAAAGAGCGCTTAAATGGCCCTCAATAGGAGGCAGATAAAACAATATATAATTCTTCAATTAATCTCGATCATAACAAAGCTAATTAATCGCATGGTAACAGAACACCTCCTTCAGAACCCATAATTTTCAAAGATCATATAAAAAAGAGATAAGAAAAGCAAACAAAATTCTTGGAAATCCTTTTGTAATGATATCGAGACTATGGTACAAGCGTATCGGCTGAAGAAAATATAACACAGTCAGTGCATAATGTATCTTCAGAAACCAGATGACATCTGGACGTTATACAGTGAAGAGTCCTTAGTCATAATAATCGATAGTCAAATATCTCCTGTCATCAAACAAACAGTCGTCGTGGTCGCGACTTGGCTCACACGTCACTGTGAAACAGTTATAACTTCCAAGTCGTAGATAATTTCGTCTATCTTGGAACCAGTATTAACACCAACAGCAACGTCAATTCGAAATCCAACGCAGAATAACTCTCGGCAATAGGTGCTACTTCGGACTAAGTAGACAATTGAGCAGCAAAGTCCTCTTTCGACGAAAAAAGACGAAATTCTACAAGTCACTTATCATCCTGCTATATGGTCCTGTCTACACTTGGACTACTGGAAGAAGATACATAGTGAATATAGGAGACTATAGTTCAATTAAATAGATCTGATCCGAGAGATTCAATGATTTCGTTACTGAAAAGCATAAACCAATAATACACCTTTACGTAGTGAATGCTCAGGTGACGTCCATAATTGCCTACCCAAAAGTTTAATTATTTCAATCCAGACCTCTTTTCTTTCATATAGAGGATACGACTAAAATAAAACGGTGCAACATTTTAGACATTTATTGGTTCATTTCTCTTCGATGGGAAATTTGGAAACATAAATCTGCCAACAGACTGCGTTTACTACAACCCCACTTCCAGCCTGGAGCTAACTCGGCGCTGTGATTACGCAAATAGATGACGTCTTTGTGTCTGCGTTCGCCGCGTTTTCGCCCTTCTCGACACTCCTGTCCGCTAGCAAAGCTGTTGACACTCTTTTGCCACTAATTTTTTATGTCTAATGTCGCCAACATTACGCTGCCGGCACGATATTGATGCAATTTTATTGCTGTTACAATTGCAATTGTTGCTCGAGCGTTCGCCTGCGCTTGGCTGTTGACAGTGCCGTGCCGTGCAGCATGGTTTACGGCGTCTGTCGCATGGTGGCTGTTGCAACATAACGCACTTGAATTCAGTTGCTCTCATTGTGCATGCCGTTGCATGTGCCGCCATTAGTGGCAGTGGCAAATGTTGCCCTCAAGTGCAGCAATCAACAGCAACTGGTGCTGTTGCAGACTTACGTACATTCAAACATACATACAAATGCATGTGTATATAATAATGTTAGCAGCAACAAAAACAACTACAACAAGCACTTAACGACGTAGTTTTTGCCTCTTAAAAGTTTTGCTTTTGTTTTTGTTGCTGTTTCGTTACAATTTCAAATCATCGACAGCGACGTGCTGCAGGCGGAATGTGGCAAGCGGCGTGTGTTTCTTGCGTTTTTGCTTCTGTTGTTGCAGCTGCTGCCGCGCTTAAGCATTTATCGACTGCTTCGCGTATTTACAACTACTTCGTTGTTGTTGTTTTTATTGTTGTACAATAAGTTGTAGTTCGACCGACAACTTGACCAAAATATGAATGCACAAAATCGTCGCACTTGTAGCAGCTGAAGCCGAAGCAGTTGCAACTGTGGTGCGCGTGTAATTCGAATTTATTTTTCCGATTTTTCTTTCGTTAACTCTTATGAGATCAATCGGATATTAATGACCTCATTATATATATTTTTGTCCTTTTTTTCTGGTTAATCTTTTGGAGGTTTTAGAATAGTAAGGACCATACAAGTATCTCTGACTTTTTTTTCTATATAAATAAAAATCAGGTTCCTTCGATTTTATTGCTTGGCAAGCTGTCATTACGTCATGAAGGAAGGGTCGATATCAAGTTCATCCACTGATCGATTGTGGAGAAAAAAGATTTGGTATTATTGCTACTGACTAGATGGGTTTCACGAGGTTTGGCGAGCCTCGGTCAACCAGAACGTGGTAAATCGTATGAAGTCTAGCTATATTATCACTTTTTCGAGATTTACGAATACGAGCGGTTCATCTCGCATTTATAACCATCAACTCGAACTAGTTGGGATCACAAAAAATATTCTTAACAAATTTCAGACGGACTCCAATTCGTTATTATATAAGAAGAAACTCAAGAAGTTTTTTGAAATTATTATCAAAGTTATTTTATAGGATATCGTTGCTAAAAAGTGGAAAGAAAATTTAATAAGACAAACATTTTGTGGTACTGTCGAGGAGTCCACTTATTTCGATAGAGAGTTGGGTCTGTGTATTCGTTGAACGATTGTAGGTTGAGTTAAGTTAGGTCGTAGGGTTAACCAAAAACCATTGGAGCTCACTTTAACATATATTTGCCTTTGTGTTACCCTAAAACTCCTTAAAGTGCTTTACCTTATAGATCGACGAAACATTTTGAGCTGACCAAAAACTTATTAATATCAACCCAACCACCCACTTCGCGGGACTCTCCAAGTGCGTGTCTACCGATATTTTCAATCTCAGTTTGGTAAAGACCGGGCAATGGAGGAAAAAATGACATCTGACTCGTCTTCAACGGCATACCGCTTATGTAAGAGTGTCCAGTCGAAACCCCAACAACGCTGTGAGATTGACTTTGCTAAGTGCAAGTAGTTCGAAGGACCAGAAGGACTCCGCAGTAGTACAAGTTTTGGTGTCGACTAGAGCCGGCCAAGCTCATTGGATGTCCATAGGTCAAGCGCTAGTGCGGATCGGACTACAGACTCGATTGCTTGAAGGAGACTACACTTCGGAACATTAGATTTGGCGTTACCTTGATGGCAGCAACCTCCGCTCGAAACTCGCTACAATAGTCAGGTAGTCTCAAACTATAGTTTATGGAGAGGTCCCGACAGAAAATTCCACCTCCTCCCTCTGTATTACGATTCATCCGTCAAAAAGGTCACTGCCCTTCTACTCCAGCGACTTCTCCCAGTCCAATTAACAGTCATAAGTGTGTGAGCAGAGAGTTTCGCGATGCTGTAGTCCAGAATGTAAAGAATGGAATGGAAGTTGTGGAGGATTTCAAAGTGTTCCTGCCCGGGGTCGCTCTATACCCAGCTTGCCTAAGTCTAATGACAGTTTTAGCGTTACTCATATCCACATAGCGCGGAAGCAGTCTACAGTACAACCCGGTAAAGGAACATAAGCTCTGCTTCTTGCCACAAAATTATGTCGATATTTTCCAACCTGAGATAACGGTTAAAATTTTATATTTATTGTGATTTGCTTTATTTTTTCCAGTCTTCCGCGGCAGTTATTTAAACGCAAAGTAGTTCAAAGTGATTGTAATAGGCGAACATTGGCTGCTGGCTGAGCATGCTTAGTGCAGTGGTTGTGGCCGTTGTTGTTGTTGCAAAGCGAGATGCACTTGTGGCAGTCAGCTGCTGCTTAAGCAGCAACATATTGCAGCTTCTTCGCCAGCGTCAGTGGCATTTTCCCATCGCATTGTGCACACGACTGGCTACTTGGCCAGTACAACAACAGAAACAAGAAGAGCAATGGCAAAAGCAACAATAATAGTAACAACAACAATGTGGTCATAAAAACAGCGATTGCAAATGCGATCATACGTCTGTGATTTGACTGTTGCCACTTCATTTTGCTCGCATTTTGTTGTTGCTTGCTTCGATTGTGGCTACTTTCGTGCTGCCGATAGCCTTACCTTAGCTTTATTCAGCTTTGAGTGCCTGCTTTGCCATCTGCGTTTGGTTTTTGTTGCGCTTGCTTGCTGGTCTGCAGTTGGTCGGCCGATTTTTTAATGTCAATAACAACTGTCGTGTGATGACTGTAGGAAGAAGGCGAAAAATAAATAAGTGCGTATGAGAAAAAATAAATTTTTTGCTGTCGTTATTGTTGTTGTTGCAGTGACTGCGCTTGGTGCGCATTGATCGCTATCGGTTGCCGCGGAATTGCACCGCATGGGGTGCGCTTGCGTAATGCGAAAATTGGCACCTCCACTGCAGCGTCATGCCGATGCACTGCACTTTCGAGCGCGAGAGTTGCCATACACAAAAAAAAAATATATACATATATAAAAAAATAATATTGAAAAAAATATATAAAAAAATTAAAAAATAAAAAAAAAATAAGAAAAAGTAAAAAAAAAAACTGTTGTCATAAATATAAAAATATAAATAATAAAAAAATATAAAAAAAGTAATATTAACAAAAAAAGAAAAAAAATATAAAAAAAGAAAGTGTGAAAAAAAATTCCTTTCATTGCATCAAAAAAATGCAACTGTTTTTTTAAAGGAAAATTTTTAACTTTTTGCTGGTTATTATTGCTCATTAAAAGCACACAAAATACGCAGGTTGACTTTGGTATTTCGGAATTTGGCAACCATAGTGCAATTTGTGTTGTTTACAGTAACTTAAAATATTCATCTCGGCCAAAAAATTTTTTTTCCAACCCAAAATAGGGGTGCGCTGTTGGCCAAGGTGAGCCAATCAATTCTGACGTACGCGGCGCCCAATGGGTACCAGCACTACACAAAAGATTATGCTAATAAAGTGAAGTTTGTAATGAGACTCTGTGCCATTAGGGCCAAGTATGCATTTCGCACGGTATCCCATGAAGCGGTAGGAGATAATGGCTATAGAACTCAAAACAAGTCCACAAGACTGGGCTGGCGGTGAAAGAGCGAAAGGATGAGAGGCAAACAAGCGGATAATATACGCTCCACATCTCCGTTTTCTGCCGTCGGTATGAAGAGGAGAGAGCCTATCAAGAGAAGTTGACAACGGAACGAGTGACACCAGATAACATCGTGCGGTTTATGAATGAATCGAAACTAGTGTGGGATAGCGTCAGAGCGCGGCAACGCAGCGAAATCAGAAGAATGAATGAAGAGTAGGCCAGAATGGCGTGACTGATGAGCCGAATGGCTAAGCTTGGCCTCACGATATAAGCAAATAACAAGCAATGACGCTGGAGGGGTTTTGGTCTCGAAGCCAAAGCGAATAAGCAGGAAAGTAAAATGAATGTGTGGCTTTTTCCAGATAAGTCAAATCCAACAAAACATCTAAGAAGACAACGTTTACCGACACCTGAAGATGCTGTCGAAACGCTCAGAACGCATGTTTTGTATATACCTCAACCTTCGTCGGAAAAGTGCTTCGACAATTAGCTCAAACGCATGTTAAAGTATATATGTATATCTTAATGAAAATATTCTAAAAAACAATAAAGCGATTTTCGATGATTAATATTCTCTCTAAAAACTCTAATTCCGCAATATAAAAGGCAACCCACGTAATAAGTTTTTAAGTCAAGCTTGAGGGATCCTTTCCGCTCCATAATTGCATAGAATGCTGAATTATTGACTTTCCGGATTTATGCTGACCGATATAAAATGCTTTCGTTTGCTGTTGTCTTTCTTCGCTTTCCTTTTTCTAATAAAATTTTTATTTATTTATTTTTGATTTCATTTTGCTCTACAATGAGAAACGTGTAGTCTCATTGCATGTTGTAACCACATGTTGCATCATCACACGCACACATCCGCATTGTCAATGTTGCCACTTAAAAATGCCATTACATTTGACATTCCAATACACAAAATGGTTTGATTGAAGATTTCTTGTTACAGATTTTGTGTCGAAAGAAATAAAACAAAAATATAAATACAAAAAATACAAAAAAATAAAAATATGATTTTATTTTTTGGTGAAAGTGTTTTAATTTTTTACCTGGTGTTTTTGTTTTTCTTATTTGGGTTACAGTTAACGATGAGCATAATTTCAAGTGTTTTTGTTTTTGTGCTTTGAAAAAATTGTTAGCCTTTGCTTTCCGATAACGAGCAATTGCATAAGTGCGCGAGGAAATATGGCTTCGTGGGTACGAGCACATTACGAGCTCTGATAGATTCCCACGATCCACGCGCTTGATGTGGTCTACTTGGTCACTAATTGACATTTTGACACTTTGCGATAGAGAGCACGGATATTAGGTAACCATTTAGTTAGGTATCGGATTTAAAAAGTGCCAGCAAAAACCCTTCTCTTTTTATTACTCGAATTTCAAGGGTCAAAATGTTGAACATTTTATAAAGTTTAGGTTTTTGGATTAAAAAAATTAATGCTTTTCATGTTTTCTGAGAGTCATAGATATCGTTAGAACGAAAACGAGGAAAGTATAGCCGTTAAAGATGATTCGTGGATTGCAATGATTCTTGCTGACCGCTTTTAGTACTTCTGTGTCTTGACCATCTTTAATACCTCAATTTCTTCACACAAACTTATTTGACATACTTCGAATAGCTTAAGTTATATCCTGACAAGTGCTTAGAACAGAAATTAAATTCAACTTAATTATATTGGGTCTATGAATATACTTATTTGTGGCAAGAAGGGTTAATGAAAAATAAATACTTTACGACAGTCATAAACTCTAAAAATAAGACATGAAATCTGACCTCTGTATTTTATGGGATCAGAAAAAGTTGTGCGATATTATAAGCTTCTAAAACCGATTAAGGGAAAGCTGCCAGCAACAACTCAACAAAATTTAAGCGAGCGATTGAGGAAAAACTCAGAACTTGGTACCAGAGGAAATAATTTTCCTTCATTACAAAATTCGGTCACAAGTTGAAAGATCGGTTAAAAACTATTTAGGAAACAGCGTATGAGAAGTTTGGCTTCACTCCCCTTTTACAGGTCCAGTTCTTTCCACTCCTGACTACTATTTGTTTTGGTCTATGCAGGATACGGTTCAGAACATCATACGTAAAATTGGCTTGAATATTTCTTGGTCACTAAGCAGGCATAGTTCTTCTGAGATGGTATCCAAAAATATCGATATCGATGACCGTAGCATCGTTGTCCTGTTTTCAGAACTCCAGAGGATGACGGCTGATTAAATTAGTAGTAGATTTACTCCTCCGGAGTGTAGCAACCTAGAACTGCTTTCGGTAGACTGGAAGTGGAAGGCTGGGAAGCCTATCAGACGCCATCTGCACAAGCTGTATGGAAGAAGATGAGATGGAAACAAATGAACACTTCCTTCTTGACTGTGACGCGTTTGGGGGTCAGGATTTAAACACTTGGGAGCGCATACCTTCAGACATTCCACCAAGCTGGCGTGACTGGAAATTAAACGCCTTTGAAAATTCGTATTCGCTATTAAGCGTTTTGCTAATTTATATGTTCGAACACAGGAGTTCTTCTTTTCTATGGACTCACCAAAGACTACATGTGTATAGTAGTCCACGTACGATGATCAGCCATCTAACCTTACCTGACCTAAGGATATCCTTACTTAGGAGTTAAGCGATACTAAAAACACTAGGTTAATGTTGGAACCGAAACCTTTTTATAAACATATGAGTGAATAAAGTAGATAACGTAGAAGATGTTCAGATCAGGTTATGTCCAGTTGTAGATGTACTTGTAAAAAGGGGAGGGAGGGTTTATTTTAAAATGAAAAGATTGGTGTAAACGAATTCGGTTTTATTTTAAAATTAAAAGATACAAATTTCACCCCGTTCCGGGAGTTTGGTCGTACAGACTGGGAAAGTTCTCTTAATTATTAATAAACTTGGCTTAATAAAGTGCAAAATATAAGGGAATAGCTGAACAGCGGTTTGCAATCGAGCAATGTCCCATCTGCTTCGAAACGACAACGATCGCTGGAAGGGAAAAACACCCTCGCCAAGAAGCCATTGACAGCAGCGGCACCAAGGTTTAGTGATATCGAAACAACCCCATTGCCTTGCAAGATAGGGGTGTGCGCCAAATCCCAACAGGCTAGAAACTAAACTTGTCTTCTTGCGCTCTGGCGCTGGATCTATGAACCTTGAGTGAGCTCAGGAAGTTTTTTCTGGCAATCAATACATCGTAAAAGGTCTATTTAATTACTCGTATTTGTTCTTAGCAAGGTTTTATCGCCACAAGGTTGGGGGTTCTATTTAAACACTGTCCTATTGGCACTCACAGGGCGTATCTAAAATTTTTGGAGGACTCGACTTGTCCGAATTGCATGGAGAAAGATGAGGATTAAGACACTTTTTCTTCCACTGTCTGATTTTTGCCAGACTAAATGTCTTACCTTGAACAAACCAGGCGAATAGGATGGAGTTGATATTAGCCGGCTCAATAGACTTGTGGGAGTCAAGAAACTTTGTCTATATCTTTTTGATCCATAATAAGGCGTTCTGGCCATCACAACAGATAACTGTCTTTCAACTGTCTAAGTGGAATGACGAGTGGCCTCAAAAATATCAGCTTGTTACCTCATCTAAAGTAACTTAAGAATGTATTGACGTACTTTACTTTTCGCATCTTTCGGGTATTTATCTGTTATTCGAATATGGAACATAGGATTTTCCTTGGTATGTGTACAGCTACTCCACGATCAACTGGTCTGGAAAGGATTTTTTTTATGAAATGCTATCTGACTTCAATTTTTGGATTGAGCAGGTATTGGCAACGCTCAAATTACTAAATATAACAAAAACATATACATATATATTACGACATATAGAAAAAGAATTTTTACTCTTTTACTCTAAGAAAATTGTATAAGTGACTAACCCTAACTGAGTTGAGAGAAACAACCCCATCGCGGCACAAACGGTTTTTCTGATGGCCGGATTTTTCAAATTTCATGCCTTAAAATACAACAATTTAGAGAAGCACCTCAGGCTAGTCCCTAAAATAACGCTAGCTTCAATAGTATTATATATAGTAATGAGTACCGCGCAGTCACTTTGAGAATACATATACTTGTTGAACCCAGATAGGTGATTTCGTACGTACAAAATATGATAATTTTTTAATTTAGATTCTCAAGTATTCATTCAGAAAAAGATCACCAACATATTAAGGGAAAACATTGACAAAAATTCATCCAAACCGCGATCCACACAGTCAAATATGCCTCAAAATCCTACTCAAAATCACGCTTTATGTATCCAACTGTCGGTGACTGCCTAACAATTATTTGAGTGATCTTCAACCAAGCGAAAGTGCGAGCGATCGTGCTGGCAATGAACGTTGTTGCCAAAAAGCCAGCATCTGTTTGACTGAACGAACGTAATGTTTGCTGGCGATTTGACGGCATGCCGCTGCCACTTTGCGGCATTTGGTCTAATGAGAGCGATCACGAGACGCGCCAGCGAAGCAGTAAGCAGACAACAGCTCAAACAGTCAGCTGTAAGAGTGTGGAGTGTGCAACATTTGGCATGATGAGATTGCGGCGCATGACGAAGATGTTGCAGCTGCAGATGAAATTCATGAAATTCAGTTGGAATAAGCGAAGTGCAAAAACAAAAATAAATAAATAAGTAAAGTAACGAAGCGAAAGACAGCAATTGAGTGCACACAAACGAAATGAGGGAAATAAAATTGTAATGTAAAATAAAAGCAAATAAGAGAGCAACGAAACGTGGCTAATGAAGTTCGGGGCTTGATGATCATTTGGGTGGCAAACAGCAGAAGACCACAAGACCATCACCACCACCACCAGCTGAGTTGAAACAATAATAGTAACATTAATAACAATGAAATGAAAATGAAAACAATAACACCGCTGAGACGTAGCGGTGTGGAGAGCGGCGGCGGTGCGCACGAAGAGCGCGCGCCGAAGCGCAAACGTTAAGCGTTGGAAAAACTTTGGAGCCACAGAGAGTTTGGAGTTTTCTTACGCTTAGGTGAGGTAATGAAACCGAAAGTGATCGCATACGTTCCACAAAATCAACACCGAAAAAGCAATAACAACACAAACACCAACTGTAACAGCAATCAGCAACCGGCGCGCTACAATAACATTGGCAACAATGAAAGCAAAAGCGCAGCGCTTCAAGTCTTCTTCAATTGCACCCAAAAGCTGGTGTACCTATACCCCGCCACCCGCGTGCCAACCTCCCCCACCTATTGCTTGTGCGCGCGCGCGCGCATTGCAGATGCTCTACGCATGCGCAGACAATTGGCTTTGCTTTTGCGCTGTGTCTTCGTCGGCGTTGACTTTGCCGAAACGGTTTTTGCGACGCGTACCTATATAAACGGCAAACACCGCAGCAGAATCATGCAGAAAGACGCGCCGCGCCGTACAGTCAATTTGGTCTCTTGTCGACATTGTGTACTTGTTGTAATTGGATTTAAACTTCCGCAGTAGCGAAGCGCCGCACATCCTTTGAAATTACACCGTAAAAAACTAAAAAATGTTTTCGAAAAACCCAAACAAAATGAAGCGTTTTTTCGCGGTACGTGTATGAAAGGAGTTTTTAGTGTCTATGCAAAATGTTATTTAGAAAAATTTAACTTTGAAACAAAATATATATTAAAAAAAAAAAATTAAAAAATTGCTTATGTGTGTAAAAAAATTCAAGAAAAGAAAAATACCATTCGCAAACAAATGGATTACAAAAATGACCATAAATTCAGAGAAATAATAAAAATAAGAAGGATCAAAGAATTATTAAGGAAAATAAGAAAACTAAAGGACTTTTTAATGTGTGTTTTAAAAACTAGACTAACATTAAACCTTTTTTGATTTTTAACGAAGCTAACAATCAATTATGAAACCTCTTATATATAAATAAATCACCAAAAAAAAGTTTTGAAATAAATAACTGAATAAATTAAAAAAGGACCTTAACCACATTAAACATTTCGTGCAGAAATTTAAATAATAATAATAAAGGAAATAAATTTTTAATTTTGCAACATTCTAAAATTTAATGCTTTCAAATAAAGCAAATGCAAACACAGTGTTGAAATTTTAGAAAAACTCCAAAATTTTCAAGAGAAAATTAAATACCAAACATACGCATGTTGAAAATTTTTAAAATTATTTCCTAAACCAGTTGGTTCTGTTTTTGAACAGATGAAAAATTCTTAAAATTATATTTCAAATATTCAAAATTTCGAATTCCAAAAATGTCAAAAATTTAAACATCGTAAAATAAAGAAAATGAAAAAAATATTTGATTCGATTGTAAATGTTTAAAATTATTTCCTAAAACAAATTTTTTATCGAACAGATGAAAAATTCTCAAAATTAAATTTCAAAAATTCAAAATTTCAATATCAAAAAACTTTCAAAATTAAGAAAAACTTAATGTTTTCAAACAAACAAAAGAAAAAAATTGATCAAATGAACAAAAATTAATTTCGAATTTTTACGATCATTTTTTAAATTATAAATGTTGTTACAGTTTTGAAAGCAAAATATTTTTGAAAATTATTTAAAAAAAATAAAACTCTTGCTTTCTATATTTTTTAAAAACAAGCAAATTTCAGAATTTTTTTTCCTTTAATATAGTTTTCAAATGCCGAAAAAAATTGAAATTTGTATGAAAAATGTTAGTAACAATATTTTTTACTTCGATTTATTTTCTAAATGCTGTGAAAGAAATACGTTTTTAAAAGAGACGAAAATAATTTCAAACTAAAAATTATTTCGGAATTTCACAGTTTAGACATTTTAAAAGTTATTTTCCAAATATTGTTGTTATTTTTGAATGTGTAAAAAATACAGTTTTGAGAGCAAAATATTTTTGTTTTTTTTGGAAAAATACAATTCCTGCTTTCGATATTTTTTTTTAATAGTGGAAGAAATTCAAAATGAAAAAATAAATGATAAAAATGCTTCCGAATAATAAAATAAATTCCAAAAATTCACAGCTTGGAATTTTTTGGAAGTATCTCCTAAATTAGGTTGCCTTTTTTTGTTGATTGTTGCAAAAAAAAAAAAAACAATTTTGAAAGCAAAATTTTAGAAAAATAAAACTTTTGCATTTTATGTTTGGACCAAAATTCAATATGCATTTTCTAAATGCGGGAAAAAAATAAAAATTTCAAAAAAAAGACGAAAAATTTTAATAAAAATTAAGATAAATTCAACACATTCTTGCAATATTCGAATTTTCTAGAAAAAAGATAGTAAGCTTTTTTTATCTTGTTATATGTATGTATTTATTATTGGTTGAAAAAAAAATAACAACAAAATAAAAAGAGACGAAATGTTTCCTAAAAGATTAATTAATTTAACAAAAATCACAGTTTTGATATTTCAAAATTCTTCTTCCAAAATTTTTGTTGTTGTTTCTGTTTTTTGAAATTGTAAATACAAACTGTTTTTCAAATAAAATGAATTCGAATTTGTTAATAAAAATACTATACATTTTTTGTAATTAAAAAAAGGCTCGTGTAATAGATTCGGGAAATAATTTTTTGTTTTTTTAATGTTAAAATGATTAAAAATTTAAACAAATTTTTATAATATTATATTTCTCTTATATAAACAAACTTAACTCGTTTTTTTATAACAAAACAGTATTTTGAATTTTTCTTATATCATTTATTTAAAAAAAAAATTATAGTTCGACAGTAAGAAAAATACTTTCAATGTAACGAAAATTTATTTTTTTATAAAGAAAAGTTAAAATAATTAAACCAACAAATTTTGTAACAAAAAATTTTAATAATTTATTTCCTGATAAAAAATAAAATTTGTAGCAAAACACTGGAAAAAATTTTTTTATATTCCAGAATACATATATGTATAAGAATGAGTAACCCCTTATCAAAAAAATAATACTTCTTCACTGAAAAAAAAAAATTATTTAAGCAGATGGGTAGATACTCAAATATACAGATATTTAGCAGATTTTCGACTACTTTAAAACCAAAATTTTCAAATAATCAAACTATTATTTCTTTGTTTACGCCCCCATTTATAAATCAATAACTTTCGATACCAATAATGCTCATCCCTTCACTTTGATCTCCCCCTCCCGCAGGTTTTACTTGTTCTGATTGCAGCTGGCTTGGCCACAGCACGTCCAGAACCACCACGTGACAGCTACAGCGCCCCACCACCCAGCAGTTATCAACCATCGGCGCCTAGCGGCGGCTATGGGCCACCACCGGTATATGGACCACCACAACAACCACCTGTGGTACACAAGCATGTCTATGTGCATGTGCCACCACCAGAGCCCGAATATCAGGCACCAAGGTAAGTCGAAGGAAATGATGAAGGACAAAGGTAGGAGACAAAAATATGGGAAAGCTAAAGTCTTTTGAAAACGACGCTTAAAAATTTCCTAGCTCTTATTATATGGAGGAGAATATTAGTGACTTCAATAGTTTTAGTATTAAAGAGGAAAGTCTCATAAAGTCAAAAGTTAGATACTCTTAGTTCACTATATAATCAAGATTTGATCTCTTTTCGAACATCTTCCATATGAAAGCAACCACAATATTATCCAGTTGAACTCAATGCAACAAAATATTTAGGAGTAGCAATAAATCGCACAACCGCTTGTCATTATTTATTTGATTATGCCAGTTTATGCAATTTATACCAGTTGTTTGTTCGATTCGCAGCTCACCACGTTTTTGGCGAATCGAGGCCAGCTATGTCGTATAATATGAAATATTCTGCAGGTCCATAAATATTTTCGTAAATGAAAAATTTATACGCATACTTATGCTTATATTTTCCTCTAATTCTGCCAATATTGTCACTTGTTTGCATTTTGGTTTTTGTCATTTGAATTGCGTTATTGACAGTTTCCTTTCAAGCCGTCATAAACTAAGACAATGCAGTAAAACCGGTGCATATAAATCACAGAAATGCCGGACAATGAAAAATATTTACGCAGTTGACAGTTACAGTGGCGATAAAAATTTCATAACATCGTATTTTTTATAACGGCAGTAATATTTTAGTGAACAAATGGCTTTGGATGATATCCATCAAAATTTGCTTGTGTGGAGATTGCGTAATTGAAACATACCATTGGTAATCATTAATCGAATACAGGCCAAATAAATAAACAATAATGAGAAGGAAAAAAATCGAAGATATATTCAAAATTATTATTCGCACATTTTCTTCAATTAATTGGGTCGCCAAAAATCTTTGTTGAATACTTAAAGGACAATGTTTGAATTAGGGAACTGTGGGTGGCTCAATACTTGCCGACTTTATGCGTTCAGTGGTTGCCTACGACTTTCAGACCGTATAAACCTCCTCATAAGCTTTACGAGATCGTATAATCCTTTTGATAAGCTGATGCTACCTTGTCAATTTTGTAAGAAACCTAACAGTCTTTTTGATGCCTTTCGGGTTATTATTATACTTCCCGAGTTGCTACAAAGCCTTTCGAAATCTTCCGATAGAAAGAAGTTTTTTATTTAGTTTTTTCAAGTCAGCTGTTTTTATAAATTTTTGCGAATACGTTCTGCCAGAGTATTATAATTTGCCGGTGTTTCTAATTAATTATTTTGATATGTATAGTTAGCAGGGTTACCATTATTTTTTGTTTCCATATAATAAGTCCATTAAAATTATTAAGTTTAATTCTTACAGCGTTCCTAGCTATATTTTGTCAAAATTATTCTAATTTGAAAATAAAATACATAAAAATTAGACAAATCCAAAAATTTGCTAAAAAGCTGTTATAGTTTGAAAAAAGTGTTGCCACCTAATTTTATATTAAAAATTAAATTGAGTTTCGATCAAAACTTTGCAAATGTCAAAACGAACTGAAATTTATTTTTGACGAAAAAGTTTATAAAGTTTATAAAAAGTGTTGCCACCTAATTATTTTTTAATTAAAAATCAGATTTATTCGAGCAAAGTTAGCAATTTTCTAAAAAATATTATTGAAACTAAAATTTATTAACATAAAAACATTAAAAAAATTTTAAAAGGTGCTGCCAGTAAATTATTTTATTCATTTTTTTTTTGTTTTTAAAAAAATTTTCAATTTTAATAAAAAATAAAAATAATCTTATTATTAAAATAATTGGAAAATTTTAGAAAAGGTTGCCACCTATTTTTTTTTTGTTAAAAATATGAATTTTTTTCTAGCCAAACTGGCGACTTTAAAAACAAACTGAAACTAATGAAAATTATTAAAAAATAACTATATAAAATTAAAGAGAGAGTGCTGCCACTTAATTTTATTTATTAAAATTTAGATTTTCTTCGTGCAAAGTTTGGCGAAAAAAAAATTTATCCTGAAATTTATAAACAAAAAAAAAAGTATTTAAAAAATTTAAAAAAGTGTTGCCACCTAATTTTTTTGTTTTTAAAAATCCTGAATTTTTTTCGAAAAAAAAACTGGCAATTTTCAAAAGCAAAACTGAAAACGATAAATCCAATCATCCAGCTATTTACCTCCACTAACAATTTAATATATGCAGATATTGTTATATAATTAAACCAAAAATGTCACTTAATTACCGCTTCCTTATGCTCCAAAACCAAGCTGACACAAAAAATGAAAATTAAAAGATCAAGATACAAACACGTTCAAATTCCACACATACGAGACGGCATTTTCAAAACCTTAAAACGAATTCGCCGCACTTAGGCGGAAATTAAGCGCACATTTGCTGCTTGAACTTAGCACCGTTAACGGTAGCAGCTTGAACCTACAAGTCGTGCAAAAACGAAAGCCAAAAATGCCAAAATAAACGAGTGCAGTTGCATGAGTCCGAGCAGTAATTGCCACAATGTCAGCGCCAACAAACGAGTTGATCGCATTAGACTGACAGACGGCAGTCAGCTGTTTGAATGACAATTGACGTTCAAATGCGGCAAGCTGTTTATGGTTATTGGAAAATGTGGCAAATAAATATGAAAAGGCATGAAAAAAGTTTGTAAAAAATGGCAAAAACGCACGCGAACTGCACAAATGGTCTGCACATGTATACTTAGACAACGGTGGCAACGCTTACAAGGGGCACGTGATCAAAACGAATTCATGTACATAAATAAATTGGTGTTTGAAAATATTTGAAACGTGTTTTTTGCGGCAGAGTAAGTCAATTCAGTGACTGGGATTTGAACAATCGGCTCGAGGTTGCTTTTAGGAGGAGTTTTCATAGCAAAAAATTTCCTTTTATTTCATTTTAATTTTGTCTATTATTTAATTTCGACAATAGACAATAGACAATAGCATGTCAGCAGCCACTTCCTTATTGCAAAACAACTTACTTTTTCATATATTATAAATACAGACAGATCTACATGTGCATATGCATATCATTGAGGGTCACTCTCCGGTGAAAGGCAGACGCTTTGATGCGCTTTAATTTTATTGTTGTTTTATTAAAGTAGCAGGTGTTAAGTGTCGATATGTCTACACCGTTGTGATTATGTAAATTATAGCTAAGCGAATGCTTAACGCTATTTAGCATGAACTTATGTGTTGACATGCATATTTGCATAAAATGATGAGTGCTTGGCAAATATATAAGTAATTGATGAAATGTTGGATGAGTTGGCAAAGAAAGGAGGAAGTACAGCACTGCTAATTATACAGAAAAGCTTTCTGTTTTAATATAAATATTTGAATGATTTTTACCTCTGCATGACGGTGCAAATTAAGATGCTTTGAGGCTTGTAGGAGTTAGGATAATTACTCACTGGTCATGTCATCGATTATGTGTTGATAGTGTGATGGCACAGCATTAAATAATTGTTCATATTATTTAATGATGATGCGCGTATAATCTTTCCAAACAAATTTTTAAAATATGACGCCAAGCACTTCGGCATATTTACTATTTTTGTAATTTAGATGTGACCGTCACGAAGCATGATAGAGATCAAGTTTTCATTTCAAGCAAAATTGAGAATCAGCCTTTACTAACTCCTGCAAGCTGATTAACGTACTTATTATTTCGACACTCTTGGCAGTAAACGGCTTGATCTCAACATGATCATCAATTTTCAACAATATTTTGTTTCAACACTGGTTATGTTCAGTCAGTTATTGTCCTCTCTTACTGATCACTGTTAGGTTCTGATTTATTTTTATTCAGACTGAGACATCAATCAAACTAACTCTAACAATGAAGTGATCGTCACATAATCACCGATCGCTATGATTACTTTCTAATGTTCATTTCATATTTTTTTTAATGAGTCAACGATCACAGCATAATCAATATCCAATTTCTAGATCAAAATCATATTTTGAGTATGTTGAATCAAACCATAAAGTTATCCTCCGATTAGACAGTAAGGTCATCGATCACCGTATGATAGATATACATTTTCCAGTTCAAAATCATATGTAGTAAAACTTGAACATTTTCCAGTTCAAAATCATATGTAGTAAAACTTACTATAAGTTGAACTTTCGTACATGACGCAATAGCAAAGTCGTTCCCAATATGAACCTCGATAGTTGTATGAACCTCGATCATAGTATGATCGTTTGATAGTATGTGTTTTGTAACTCAAAATAATATTTTTTTAACTTTTTCAACTTTATTTTGAATCAATGAAATATATATCGAAACCATCCAAATGAAAAATGAATTCAACTTCTAATTCTAATTTAATTTACTCACTGACAAATATGATCTTGTTACGATCAGTAGCTCTTTACTCATTAAAATACAATAAAATAAGAATGTCATCATAAATTTTTTTTGTAAAACGAGGCGATCATTCCTAAGAGCATAGAAAATTTCGCTCTCCAATCTCTGCTTCTTCGTCTATACCGCTTCAATAAAGGATTTTGGATATATAAGCCGCCGCGATCTCTTAGTCACTTCTTTTAGATTTAGTCAAAGCTGATGAAATGTTTTTGAAATCAGCGATCGGTTATGAAATAATTGCTTTTTCAGTTTACTTCTTAATTAATTCACGATATTTTAGAGTCAACAAATAATATTTACCGAGCAATTTTTATTATCATTCTTAGGCTTCATAAGAAAACTAAAAATATTAGTCGTTGAAGTTAATGAACATTTTTTAATATCAACGATCATTTGCAAGATCGCTTTTAATATAATCACCTCTTTAGCTCACTTTTCAATGAATTCACGACCTTTTGGCTCCCTCGAGTAGTGCTCAAAAAATATTTAGGGAACTAACTTTCATTATCATTGTTAAGCTCAGGAAAATGATACGAAAGCTGCGATCACTGGACAGATCGCTATAAAATTATTAGGCTATCAAAGTAATCACCTCTAAAGCTCACTTATTAATGAATTCAAGATATTTCTGGCCTCACAGAATAAACGAAAATATTATTCGAAAATGCTCATTCAAATTATACGAAAGCAGCGATCCCTTGGAAGATCGCTAAAACATATTAGGCTGTCTAAATAATTGCCTCTAAAGTTTAACTTTTAATGTATTCAAAAAAAGAACAACTTTTTGATTTAATGAGTTGCATTTTCTTCTCTTCGTTGAATAAAAATTTTAAAACGAAACATTTTCAATATCACTTGTAAACGAAGATCATTTCACGATCATATCAATGCAGCTGTGTTTAGGTAAAAAATTTGCTTGAAATGTACAAGCTTCAATGGTGATCATTAACATATGAATATTTTCAGCTTTTCACGTGATAATTTTGATTCTCACGTTAAGAATTAGAATCTTATAGACGCATAGAAATGATCTTAACAACTCGATCGTTTCAGTAGCTTAATTTTAAATGTTTACAAAAATACATACATGAAGTTGTTGATGAAATCCAAGAAGTGTATAAATTAAGAGCACTTTTTGGAAATCTCCAGATGAAATTACTTTTAAAGAACTCGAAAATTAACTGATCCTTAACCACGATCGCTTCGAATTTGACAGTTGAGATAATTAACTGATCGTTAGTCAGAACCACTTCAAATTTATAATTTTGCAAAATTTTTGGGTAATTAACTGAGCAAATTCACTTTAAATTTATAATTTTTGAAAAGTTACTTGGCGGGACAGTTTTTCAGCGCGAAAGAATTGTATGGCTTTAAGTGAGATCGTGGTGGCTTGTTTTCGAGTCTTACAAATAAAGTGAAGACCAGTAGATTATTTATTTTATATTTTTCTTTATAGCATCGAATTTAAAAAAAATTGAAGGGAATTTCAGAAAGTTTTCTGGTATCGAATTTAGGTCTTTAAGAAATAGTTTTAAGCAAATAATTCAGCAATTACCACACTGTGCCGGCTAAAACTTATATTTTCGTTAATAATTAAATAACAAAAAATCCATAATGAGTAGCTAATAGTTTCATATATTATATATAGTCATATATATACATTTCTACACATACATATGTGCTCTTATTACATATAT
>CM050323.1:52180586-52197448 GCA_027475135.1 Bactrocera correcta
GCAACCTGCCAATTCAACAGCGAAAGCCAATATTTTCGACGGCGAGGTAATGCTATGTATTTTATATAGCCGAAAGGTCGCGCAGTAAAGCTACTAAAAACGATCGAAACTATTAAAAGGGAACGGCAACAACTCAACAAACTTGAAGCGAGTGAGTGGGATAGAACTCGCGGAACTTGCTACTAGATCGAAGAAATAATTTTCCATCATGGCAAAGCTGAAACTCATGTTGCAAAATCGGTTAAAAGCTGTTTGGGCAAACAGCGTATGAGAAGCTTTGCATTACAGTAATGTCTCTCTGACTACCATTTCTTTCGATCAATGCAAAACGCCTCCAATGGATACGGTTCACATCAGAACAAGATACATAAAATTGGCTTGATGCAGGTTAAACGATGGGAAAATTTTATAGCTTCAGATGGGCGACACTTTTAATGAGATAGATCATTTTTAGTGACATAGTACGTTTAAGTTAGGTTAAGTTAGGTTAATCTGGTAGGCCAATAAGCCACACAAAGACTTGTGGTTTTGGTTTTTTGTGACATCAGATAGAGTTCAGTTGATAGGTCTAAGAGGAGTAGTCATCCTTTGGAATGCCTGCGCTTGACGCGATTGTTAGCAGACTCTGCAGCCTCATTACCGATACCTAGAGAGCATCATACCATGGGGATCCCAGATGCTTACAGTGTAGTCTTGCCAATGAGGGACAAGTGCATAAGAGATGGTCCATTGTTTCCCTGGTGCCCTGCAGGCAGGGATTATGAATGAGTTCAGTTGGATTTTACAATGAAAAGGGTAAAAATTCACCCAGTTATGGCAGTTTGGTCGTACAGACAGGGAAAGTTCTCATAGTTCTCATACTTATTGATCAACTTGGCTTAATGAGGAGGGGTAAAACACACAGCCATTGACAGAAGCGGCACCAAAGTTTAGTGATATTGAAAATTAATAACCCGATAACTTTGAAAGACAAGAAAGGGCACCGTTACCCAAATCCCCACGGGCTGGAAACGAAACTTGTCCTCTTGCGTTCTGTTTATGGATCTATGAACCTTGTGTGAGCTCACCAAGTTTTTACGGGCAATCAGCACAACGTAAAAGGTCTATTGAATTACTCGTAGTTACTGCTAGTCCCTAGGTTATACTTAAGTTCTATACTATTTTCACCACAGGACGAATTTAAAGAATTTGGAGGACGATACAATTCAAAATTGCGTGGAAGTTGAGGTGGAAAAATCAATAAACTTTTTCCTTTACTGTCCAATTTTCGCAAAACCCAAATGTTAAACTTTCAACAAACCAGACGAATTGGCTGCAGTTGATATAAGCCACCACAATAAGCTTGAGGCAAGCTCGAGGCACTTTATCGATATGCGAAGGCGTCTTTGATCCATAAGTTATGGTTGGCATAACGGACAGTCGTCTCTAAGCTGTCTAAGTGGGATGTTTCATGGCCTCAAATATATCAATCTGCTCACTATTTTCATCCTTTGGGTATTTCTTTCTATTATCTGAATTTGAAACATAAGATGTGGTAGTTGCCTCGGTATCTGAACCTCAGTGGAGCTACTCCACGATCAGCGGTTTTGGAAAGATTCTTTTCCATGAAATCCTATCTGATTTCATTTGTTAGACGCATAAGGTAATATCACAAAAACATACATATATATGTTATGAACATATAGTTTGCTCTAAGAAAATTTTGTGAATGACTACCCCTTACTGAGTTATGAGGGCAAGCGCCACCACGGGAAAAGCGTTTTTTCTGATAATGTCCGTCATGGACCGGGATTTTTAAACATCATGCCTTACAAATAAAACAATCTAGAGAAGCACCTCAGGCTAGTCCCTAAAAATAACGCCAGCTTCAATAGTATTATATATACTAATGAGTACCGCGCTGTCACTTTGAGAATAAAATATACTTTTTGAACCCAGATAGGTGATTTCGTACGTACAAAATATGATAATTTTTTAATATAGATTCTTAGGTACTCATTCAGAAAAAGATCACCAACATATTAAGGCAAAATATTAACAAAAATTCTTCTAAACCGCGATCCACACAGTCAAATATGCCCCAAAGTCCTACATGAAACCACGCTTTATATATCCAACTGTCGGTGACTGCCTAACGATCATTTCAGTGTGAGTGATCTTCAACCAAGCGAAAGTGCGAGCGATCGTGCTGGCAATGAACGTTGTTGCCAAAAAGCCAGCATCTGTTTGACTGAACGAACGTAATGTTTGGTGGCGATTTGACGGCATGCCGCTGCCACTTTGCGGCATTTGGTCTAATGAGAGCGATCACGAGACGCGCCAGCCAAGCCGTAAGCAGCTCAAACAGTCAGCTGCAAGAGTGTGGAGTGTGCAACATTTGGCATGATGAGATTGCGGCGCATGACGAAGATGTTGCAGCTGCAGATGAAATTCATGAAATTACGTTGGAATAAGCGAAGTGCAAAAACAAAAATAAATAAATAAGTAAAGTAACGAAGCGAAAGACAGCAATTGAGCGCACACAAACGAAATGAGGGAAATAAAATTGTAATGTAAAATAAAAGCAAATAAGAGAGCAACGAAACGTGGCTAATGACGTTCGGGGCTTGATGATCATTTGGGTGGCAAACCGCAGAAGACCACAAGACCATCACCACCACCACCAGCTGAGTTGAAACAATAATAGTAACATTAATAACAATGAAATGAAAATGAAAACAATAACACCGCTGAGACGTAGCGGTGTGGAGAGCGGCGGCGATGCGCACGAAGAGCGCGCGCCGAAGCGCAAACGTTAAGCGTTGGAAAATCTTTGGAGCCGCAGAGAGTTTGGAGTTTTCTTACGCTTAGGTGAGGTAATGAAACCGAAAGTGATCGCACACGTTCCACAAAATCAACACCGAAAAAGCCATAACAACACAAACACCAACTGTAACAGCAATCAGCAACCGGCGCGCTACAATAACATTGGCAACAATGAAAGCAAAAGCGCAGCGCTTCAAGTCTTCTTCAATTGCACCCAAAAGCTGGTGTACCTATACCCCGTCACCCGCGTGCCAACCTCCCTCACCTATTGCTTGTGTGCGCGCGCGCGCATTGCAGATGCTCTACGCATGCGCAGACAATTGGCTTTGCTTTTGCGCTGTGTCTTCGTCGGCGCTGACTTTGCCGAAACGGTTTTTGCGACGCGTACCTATATAAACGGCAAACTCCGCAGCAGAATCATGCAGAAAGACGCGCCGCGCCGTACAGTCAATTTGGTCTCTTGTCGACATTGTGTACTTGTTGTAATTGGATTTAAACTTCCGCAGTAGCGAAGCGCCGCACATCCTTTGAAATTACACCGTAAAAAACTAAAAACTGTTTTCGAAAAACCCAAACAAAATGAAGCGTTTTTGTGCGGTACGTGTATGGAAGGAGTTTTTAGTGTCTATGCAAAATATTATTTAGAAAAATTTAACTTTGAAACAAAATATATATTAAAAAAAAAAATTAAAAAACTGTTTATGTGTGTAAAAAAATTCAAGAAAAGAAAAATACCATTCGCAAACAAATGGATTACAAAAATGACCATAAATTCAGAGAAATAATAAAAATAAGAAGGATCAAAGAATTATTAAGGAAAATGAGAAAACTAAAGGACTTTTTAATGTGTGTTTTAAATACTGGACTAACATTAAACCCTTTTTGAATTTTAACGAAGCTAACAATCAATTATGAAACCTCTTATATATAAATAAATCACCAAAAAAGAGTTTTGAAATAAATAACTGAATAAATTAAAAAAGGACCTTAACCACCTTAAACATTTCGTAAAGAAATTTAAATAATAATGTCAATCCAACAAATTTTTAATTTTGAAAAATTCTTAAATTTAATGCTTTCAAATAAAATAAATGGAAACACAGTGTCGAAATTTTAGAAAAACCACAAAATTTTCAAAAGAAAATTAAATTTCAAACATACGCATATTGAAAATTTTTGAAATTATTTACTAAACTAGTTGGTTCTTTTCTTGAACATATGAAAAATTTTTAAAATTTTATTTCGAGAATTCCAAATTTAAAATTCGAAAAATTAAAAGAAAACTGACTGTTTCCCAATAAAGAAAATAAAAAAATTAGCTATCGTTGAAAATTATATCCTAAACCAATTTTTTTTTCTTAAAATAAAATTTCAAAAATTCGAAATTTCAAAAATTCAAAATTTCAAAACTTCGAAATTTCAAATTCTAAAAATGTGCAAAGATTTTGAAAATTATTTCGTAAAGCAAATTGTTTTTTTTTTGAACAAATTTGCTGCTTTCGAAACAATGTTAGAAAGATTTCAAACTTCATATTTTCAAATAAAAAATGAAGAAAAAATATTTGATTCAAAAATAAAACGGCAATACGACAATAAGGTTTTAGAAACATACTACTGTTGCTTCCTATATTCCAATTTTTTAGAAAAATTTTGCAAACCAAAAACATTGCCATCGATATTTTATCTACGAATTTTGAAAATGGGCGAAAATTCCGAAAAAGAAATAAAAAGAAGATTAAAAAACTGGAAAGTTGAAAATTGTTTGAATTTCTTCTAAATACGGTTGCCTTTTTTGAACGTTTAAAGAAAAAAAAGTTTTGAAAACAAAATATTTTTAAAATAATATTCGAAAATTCTAACTCTTCGTACAAAAAAATTGCAATTTTGAGGCAAGATTTTTTAACATTAATTTTTTAATTAAATATATTTTCTAAATGCTGGAAAAAATTTAAATTTTAAAAAAAGGACGAATCTGTTTTCAAAAAAATGGATTGTCGAAATTTTACGCTTTAGAAATTGTATATTATTTCTTAAATTTTGTTGTCTTTTTTTCAATGTGTCAAAAAATAGAGTTTTGAAAACCTAATATTTTTTTCAAATAGTTTGCTATATCCAAAATTTGGAGCAAAATTTAGGATGCGACATATTTTCTATGTGCGGAAAAAGCCAAAATTTATAAAAAGGACGAAAAATATTAAAAAAAAAAAATGCAAATGAATTTTCAAAAATTGCAAGTTTTGAAATTTTTAAAATCAAAGTTTTTTTTTTTGAATTAGGGAAGAACACAATTTTGAAAAAAAAAAAAAAATTTAATAAAAAACAACAAAAATTCAACTCTTACTTGCTATATTCCAATTTTCCAGAAAAAGTAGTAATTTGTTTTACTTTGATATTTTTTTTATATGCCGAAAAAAAGTTCGAAAATAAGAAATGACGAAAATGTTTCAAAAACAAACTAATGTCAATGTGAAAACAATACATTCAATTTTATAAAAAAGTATTTTTCATAAGGAGACATGCAGTTAAACTAATTAAAATAATAAATTTTGTAATAAAAAGAATCAATAATTTTTTTTTATAAACAATTAAAAAATATAGCAAAACACCGACAAAAATATGTTTACATTCGGTATTATATAAGAATGAAGAATTCTTTATAAAAGAAAAATATTTCCTCACTGAAAAAAGTTTATTAAAACAGATGGATAGGGACTCAAATATAAAAATAATTAGCTGTAAAACCCTTTTTCGACTAATCAAAGAAGTTTTCTTTGTTTACGCCCCCATTTATAAATCGATAACTTTCGATACCAATTATACTTATCGCTTCACTCTACTCTCCTCCTCCCACAGGTTTTACTTGTTCTGATTGCAGCTGGCTTGGCCACAGCACGTCCAGAACCACCACGTGACAGCTACAGCGCCCCACCACCCAGCAGTTATCAACCATCGGCGCCTAGCGGCGGCTATGGGCCACCACCGGTATATGGACCACCACAACAACCACCTGTGGTACACAAGCATGTCTATGTGCATGTGCCACCACCAGAGCCAGAATATCAGGCACCCAGGTAAGTCAAAGGAAATGATGAAGGACAAAGGTGGGAGACAAAAATATGGGAAAGCTAAAGTCGTTTGAAAACGACGCTTAAAAATTTCCTAGCTCTTATTATATGGAGGAGAATATTAGTGAGTTCAATAGTTTTAGTATTAAAGAAGAAAGTCTCATAAAGTCAAAAGTTAGAGACTCTTAGTTCTTCATATAATCAAGACTTGATCTCTTTTTGAACATGTTCCATATGAAAGCAACCACAACATTATCCAGTTGAACTCAATACAACAAAATATTTAGGAATCGCAATAAATCGCACAACCTCTTGCCATTATTTATTTGATTATGTCAGTTTATGCAATTTATACCAGTTGTTTGTTCGATTCGCAGCTCACTACGTTTTTGGCGAATCGAGGCCAGCTATGTCGTATAATATGAAATATTCTGCAGGTCCATAAATATTTTCGTAAATTAAAAATTTACTTATGCTTATATTTTCCTCTAATTCTGCCAATATTGTCACTTGTTTGCATTTTTGTTTTTGTCATTTGAATTGCATTATTGACAGTTTCCTTTCAACCCGTCATAAACTAAGACAATGCCGTAAAACTAGCGCATATAAATCACAGAAATGCCGGACAATGAAAAATATTTACGCAGTTGACAATTACAGTGGCGATAAAAATTTCATAACATCGTATTTTTTATAACGGCAGTAATATTTTAATGAACAAATGGCTTTGGATGATATCCATCAAATTTTGCTTGTGTGGAGATTGCGTAATTGAGACATACCATTGGTAATTATTAATCGAATACAGGCCAAATAAATAAACAATAATAAGAATGAAAAAAATCGAAGATATATTCAAAATTATTATTCGCACATTTTCTTCAATTAATTGGGTCACCAAGGAATCTTTTTGGAAGTAGTTGTAGGACATCGTTTGAATTAGGGAACTATTGGTGGCTCAGTACTTGTCTCGACTTGCCTACTAACGGGTGATTTTTTTGAGGTTAGGATTTTCATGCAGTAGTATTTGACAGATCACGTGGGATGTCAGACATGGTGTCAAAGAGAAAGATGCTCAGTATGCTTTGACATTTCATCATGAATAGACTTACTAACGAGCAACGCTTGCAAATCATTGAATTTTATTACCAAAATCAGTGTTCGGTTCGAAATGTGTTTCGCGTCCGTGTCCGATGAGCGATGAGGCTCATTTCTGGTTGAATGGCTACGTAAATAAGCAAAATTGCCGCATTTGGGGTGAAGAGCAACCAGAAGCCGTTCAAGAACTGCCCATGCATCCCGAAAAATGCACTGTTTGGTGTGGTTTGTACGCTGGTGGAATCATTGGACCGTATTTTTTCAAAGATGCTGTTGGACGCAACGTTACGGTGAATGGCGATCGCTATCGTTCGATGCTAACAAACTTTTTGTTGCCAAAAATGGAAGAACTGAACTTGGTTGACATGTGGTTTCAACAAGATGGCGCTACATGCCACACAGCTCGCGATTCTATGGCCATTTTGAGGGAAAACTTCGGACAACAATTCATCTCAAGAAATGGACCCGTAAGTTGGCCACCAAGATCATGCGATTTAACGCCTTTAGACTATTTTTTGTGGGGCTACGTCAAGTCTAAAGTCTACAGAAATAAGCCAGCAACTATTCCAGCTTTGGAAGACAACATTTCCGAAGAAATTCGGGCTATTCCGGCCGAAATGCTCGAAAAAGTTGCCCAAAATTGGACTTTCCGAATGGACCACCTAAGACGCAGCCGCGGTCAACATTTAAATGAAATTATCTTCAAAAAGTAAATGTCATGAACCAATCTAACGTTTCAAATAAAGAACCGATGAGATTTTGCAAATTTTATGCGTTTTTTTTTTTAAAAAAGTTATCAAGCTCTTAAAAAATCACCCGTTACTTTCAGATCGTATAAACTTCCTCATAAGCTTTACGAGATCGTGTAACCCTCTTGATAAGCTGATGCTACCTTGTCAATTTTGTGAGAAACCTAACAGTCTTTTTGATGCCTTTCGAGTTATTATTATACTTCCCGAGTTACTACGAAGCCTTTCGAAATCTTACGATAGAAAGAAGTTTTTTATTTAATTTTTTCAAGTCAGCTTTTTTTTATAAATTTTTGCGAATACGTTTTGTCAGAGTATTACAATTTGCCGTTATTTAGGATTAATTATTTTGATATGTATAGTTAGCAGGGTTACCATTATTTTTTGTTTCCATATTATAAATTCATTAAAATTATTAAGCTTAATTCTTATAGCGTTCCTAGCTATATTTTGTCAGAATTACGCTAATCATAAATAAAATATATAAAAATAAGTCAAATCCAAAAATTTGCTAAAAAACTATTATAGTTTGAAAAGGCATTGTCACATAATTTTATATTAAAAACTAAATTTGTTTTCGATCAAAACTTTGCAAATTTCAAAACGAACTGAAACTTATTTTTGTAGAAAAAGACTATAAAATAAAAAATTAGTGTTGCCACCTAATTTTTTTAAATTAAAAATCAGATTTATTCGAGCAAAGTAAGCCATTTTCTAAAAGATAATATTGAAACTAAAATTTATTAACATAAAAACATTAAAAAAGTTTACAAAAAGTGTTGCCACCTAAATTATTTCATTAATTTTTTTTGGTTTTTTTTTAATTTTTCAAGTTTAATAAAAAATAAAAATAATCTTATTATTAGAATAATTGGAAAATTTTAGAAAAGGTTGCCACCTATTTTTTTTGTGTTAAAAATCTGAATTTTTTCTGGCAAAACTAGCGATTTAAAAACAAACTGAAACTAATTGTTAAAAAAAACTATATAAAATTATATAGAGAGTGGTACCACCTAATTATTAAAATTTGGATTTTTTTTTAGAAAAGTTGGCGAAAAAAAATGTAAACTGAAATTTATAAACAAAAAAAACATTTAAAAAATTTAGAAAAGTGTTGCCAACTAATTTTTTTGTTTTTAAAAATCCTGAATTTTTTTCGAAAAAAACTGGCAATTTTCAAAAGCAAAACTGAAAATGATAAAACCATTTATCCAGCTACCTCCACTAACAATTTAATATATGCAAATATTGTTATATAATTAAACCAAAAATGTCACTTAATTACCGCTTCCTTATGCTCCAAAATCAAGCTGACACAAAAAATGAAAATTAAAAGATCAAGATATAAACACGTTCAAATTCCACACATACGAGACGGCATTTTCAAAACCTTAAAACGAATTCGCCGCACTTAGGCGGAAATTAAGCGCACATTTGCTGCTTGAACTTAGCACCGTTAACGGTAGCAGCTTGAACCTACAAGTCGTGCAAAAACGAAAGCCAAAAATTCCAAAATAAACGAGTGCAGTTGCATGAGCCCGAGCAGTAATTGCCACAATGTCAGCGCCAACAAACGAGTTGATCGCATTAGACTGACAGACGGCAGGCAGCTGTTTGAATGACAATTGACGTTCAAATGCGACTAGCTGTTTATGGTTATTGGAAAATGTGGCAAATAAATATGAGAAGGCATGAAAAAAGTTTGTAAAAAATGGCAAAAACGCACGCGAACTGCACAAATGGTCTGCACATGCATACTTATACAACGGTGGCAACGCTTACAAGGGGCACGTGATCAAAACGAATTCATGTACATAAATAAATTGGTGTTCGAAAATATTTGGAACGTGTTTTTTGTGGCAGAGTAAGTCAATTCAGTGACTAGGATTTGAAAAATCGGCTCGAGGTTGCTTTTAGGAGGAGTTTTCATAGCAAAAATTTTCCTTTTATTTCATTTTAATTTTGTCTTTTATTTAATTTCGGCAGACAATAGCATGTCAGCAGCCACTTCCTTATTGCAAAACAACTTATATTCATATATTATAAATACAGACAGATCTACATGTGCATATGCATATCAAGCATTGAGGATCACTCTCCAGTGAAAGGTAGACGCTTTGATGCGCTTTAATTTTATTGTTGTTTTATTAAAGTAGCAGGTGTTAAGTGTCGATATGTCTACACCGTTGTGATTATGTAAATTATAGCTAAGCGAGTGTTTAACGCTATTTAGCATGAACTTATGTGTTGACATACATCATCTTTGCATAAAATGATGAGTGCTTGGCAAATATATAAGTAATTGATGAAATGTTGGATGAGTTGGCAAAGAAAGGAGGAAGTACAGCGCTGCTAATTATACAGAAAAGCTTTCTATTTTAATATAAATAAGTTGAATGATTTTTACCTCTGCATGACGGTGCATATGTAGAGGCTTTGAGGCTTGTAGGGGTTAGGATAATTACTCACTGGTCATGTCATCGATTATGTGTTGATAGTATGCTGGCATCAGCATTAAATAATTGCTCATATTATTTAATGATGATGCGCGTGTAATCTTTACAAAGCAAATTTTTAAAATATGACGCCAAGCACTTCGGCATATTTACTATTTTTGTAATTTAGATGTGACAAGATCGTCACGAAGCATGATAGAGTTCAAGTTTTCATTCATCGTATCATTTTATGCAAAAATTGAGAATCAGCCTTTACTATCTCCTGGAAGCTGATCAACGTACTTATAATTTCGACACTATTGGCAGTAAACGGCTTGATCATAACATGATCCTCAATTTTCAACAATATTTTGTTTCAACACTGCTGGGTTATCAGTCAGTTAATGTCCTCTCTTACTGATCACTGTTAGGTTCTGATACATTTTTATTCAGTCTGAGACATCAATCAAATTAACTATAACATTGAAGTGATCGTCACGTAATCACCGATCGCTATGATTACTTTCTAATGTTCATTTCATTTTTTTTAATGATTCCACGATCACAGCATAATCAATATCCAATTTCTTGTTCAAGATCATATTTTGAGTATGTTGAATCTAACTATAAAGTTAACCTCCGATTAGGCAGTAAGATCATCGAGCACCTCATGATCGATATACATTTTCTAGTTCAAAATAATATGTAGTAAATCTTACTATAAGGTGACCTTTCGTGCATGCCGCAATAGGGAAGTCGTTCCCAATATGAACCTCGATAGTGGTATGAACCTCGATCATAGTATGATCGTTTGATAGTATGTGTTTTGTAACTCAAAATAATATTTTTTTAACTTTCTAAACTTTACTTCGAATCAATGAAATACATATCGAAACCATCCAAATGAAATATTAATTTAACTTCTAATTTTAATTTAATTTACTCACTGAAAAATATGATCTTGATACAATCAGTAGCTCTTTACTCATTAAAATACAATAAAATAAGCCTGTCATCATAAATTTTTCTTTGTACAACGAGGCGATCATTCCTAAGAACATAAAAAATTTCGCTCTCCAATCTCTGCTTCTTTGTCTATACCGCTTCAATAAAGGACTTAGGATAAATAAGCCGCACGATCTCTTAGTCACTTCTTTTAGATTTAGTCGCTGACGCTGATGAAAATTTTTAGAAATCAGCGATCGGTTATGAAATAATTGCCTTTTCTGTTTACTTCTCAATGAATTCACGATATTTTGAAGTGAACAGATAATATTTACCGAGCAATTTTTATTATCATTCTTAGGCTTCATAAAAAAAAATTAAAAATATTAGTCGTTGAAATTGAAGTTGATGAACATTTTTTAATATCAACGATCATTTGTAAGATCGCTTTTAAAATAATCACCTCTTTAGCTCACTTTTCAATGAATTCACGACCTTTTGGCTGCCTCGAGTAGTGCTCAAATAGTATTTAGGGAATTAACTTTCATTATTACTATTTTTAAGCTCAGGAAAATTATACGCGATCTCTGGAAAGATCGCTAAAAAATATGAGGCTATCTAAGTAATCGCCTCTAAAGCTCACTTACTAATGTATTCAAGATATTTCTGGCCTCACAGAATAAACGAAAATATTATTCGAAAACGCTCATTCAAATTATACGAAAGCAGGGATCCCTTGGAAGATCGCTAAAACATATTAGGCTGTCTAAATAATCGCCTCTAAAGTTTAACTTTTTATGTATTCAAAAAAAGAATAACTTTTTGATTTAATAAGTTGCATTTTCTTCTCTTCGCTGAATAAAAATTTGAAAAGGAAACATTTTCAATATCATTTGCAAACGAAGATCATTTCACGATCATATCATAGCAGCTGTTTTTAGATAAAAAATTTGCTTGAAATGTACAAACTTCAATAGTGATTGCTAACATATGAATATTTTCAGCTTTTTCACGTGATAATTTTGATTCTCACGTTAAGAATTAGGATCCTATAGAAGCATAGAAGTGATCTTAACAACTCGATCGTTTTAGTAGCTTAATTTTAAAATGTTTACAAAAATACATACATGAAGTTGTTGATGAAATCCAAGAAGTGTATAAATTAAGAGCACTTTTTGGAAATCTCCAGATGAAATTACTTTTAAAGAACTCGAAAATTAACTGATCCTTAACCACGATCGCTTCGAATTTGACAGTTGAGATAATTAACTGATCGTTAGTCAGAACCACTTCAAATTTATAATTTTGCAAATTTTTTGGGTAATTAACTGAGCAAATTCACTTTAAATTTATGACAAGTTACTTGGCGGGATAGTTTTTCAGCGCGGAAGAATTGTATGGCTTTAAGTGAGATCGTGGTGGCTTGTTTTCGAGTCTTACAAATATAGTGAAGAAAAGTAGATTATTTATTTTATATTTTTCTGTATAGCATCATATTTAAAAAAAAAAATTAAGGGCATTTCAGAAAGTTTTCTGGTATCGAATTTAAATCTTTAAAAAATAATTTTAAGCAAATAATTCAGCAATTACCACACTGTGCCGGCTAATACTGATAGTTTTGCTAATTATTAAATAACAAAAAATCTATAATGAGTAGCTAATACTTTCATAGTCATCTATATACATTTCTACATATACATATGTGCTCTTATTACATATATAAGTATGGTATATATGTATAAATATATATCAAACACGAATATTTAGGCACTAAGAGCAATTAGTTCAGCTACAAAATATTTTGCTTTAAATTTAAAACTCTACTTTCATTTTAACGTCCCAAAAAAATTTGCAAATAAAAGAAAAAAAAACAAATATGTGTGCTATTAATGTAGGTACATAAGTGCCTTTGGGTGACTAGTACAAGTGGTACCAACAGCGACCGCCAGCGACGGCAAAAACGATAACATCATAACTCCAAAAAATCGTATTATACACAATTGTAATGAAATATGTATATATGTATGCATGTTTGTGTGTAAATGCCGTTAAACACAGCAATCAGGAAGTACAAAAAGTTAGCGTAACTCTCTTTTGTTTTTGTAAAATTTTGCAGTAGGCCACATAAGGCGCTGACAACATTGTCGCCATGGGCGTATAGCGCACCGGTATTTCGCTTGCTGCCTTCTTACCGGTAAAAATGGTTGAAATAGTTTACGCTGTTGTAGGTTTGCTATTAGAGTTTTTCGCTTGTACGAGAGACTTTTTTTCAAGTTATGCCGCTTTGTAGTTATTTTTGGAATTTTCAACTTAAAAGTAAACATTTGCCTTGATTATTTAATTTTTTAATTAAGTTGGCAGTGTTGGTAAAGGCGCAAATAAACAAATTATAGCAGCGCTGGCAAACATTTAGGCTTTTAAGCGTTGCCTGTCCTGTCGATTATTGATCCTCACAGGCACGCCAAAAACAAATACTTTCAAAGGCTTGTCGTTAATTTTTCAATTTCCCATTAACTAATATAGCGAAAAATAGTACAAAAGTTATGAAAGCAACTGCTTAGTGCAACAAACCAAACACCAGCAAGTGTGTAGTGAAGGTAAAGCGCTAAGTTACGCCTACAAAAACAAACAGTTTGCCAGTTAAGTGATCGCTTGTGGCTCACATTTTTTTCATATTTACACCGCCTTTAGTATCTCTTCCTTCTTATGTAACATGTAATCTGTGCTCTGTTTGTGACTTTGCGGAAAATGCATACTTGCAAGTAGGTGTGTGGGTGTGTGGCTGGTGAAGGCATCAACGTTTAACTGCTTTTCATGCTTTCTTGGGTGTTAGTTAAGCAAAAGGAAAAACGACTCCCAGACAATTAGATGAAGTTACAGCAAAAAATGCAATAACGTAAAACTACTTGTATTTATACATATGTAATACTTTGCTGTCAGCGCCCACGCCTGCGATTAAGCGACGTAAGCGGTTTTAGACCGCAAATAAAGCGCGATATGTGTGATATGTCACATGTGTAAGAAATGTATGATGAATTATGTTATATATTGTCGCAAATCAAAATATGCTATTTTCATGCGAACTAGTTGCCGACTGGTTTCAAGTGAACCACTTTTGTAACCAGTGGTGAAAGGTTAGTGGTTATTGTATAATTTAATTCAAGTACTCATGTTTGCAAATTATTGTAAACTGATTCATTTTGGACTAGTTGCAAACTGGTTACATGTAAACCCCTTGAATAATTGGTGATCAAAAAGTTGTGGTTAATGCAGAGGACAATTCATACACTCATGTGTGCTTTCCTGTTAACAAAACAGAAATATAGAAGCAATAGTATATAGAAAACTGTAACTTTTTGATCATTGATCTTAATACAATTACAAAAAATTTTGAAAAATTTCAATAAATGAAAACAAAAGTGCCTAAAACAATATGCAGCGAAATATCTTTTACTAACCGCGTTATGTGTCTGAGCATAATTAAAAATAACAGTCGAGGAAGCTCATGCTCAGATCAGCGATCACTTGTAAGATCGCTAAAAAATACTGGGGTATCTAAAGATACACCTCTAAAATTCCCTTTTCATTGCATGAATACAACAACAACTTTTTGGTTGAACAATTTGAAACCCTCTACTAAAATAAAAAATTCAAAACGAATAATATTCAATATCATTTGCGATCGCAGATCATTCAAAGGATCATGTTATATCAGTTGCTATTTTTGCTTAAAGCTTGCTTGAAATAAATAATCTTGTCTATTTCAAATACCTAATACATCACAAGGCTAGAATGAAGTCTTTAACAATTCTGAGTTTGAAGTATATTTAGACTAAAGATCTCTTACACCTTTGGCACGATCATATAAATTTCTCAGACCGAAAATTAGTAATAGCAAGGTTAAGAGGAGAATAAAGAATTGATCTACACACTTAATTTGTTAATGTAAAACAAATTTGTATGAAGGAAAAATTGTCAAAATATCATATTGAGATCGAGTAGAGATCACTGATTATATGTATAGGAGATTTTAGAAAATTCCACAATTTAATTATAAAGGATCTCTAAGTTACAATAACAATTTCCAAATTTCATAAAATCAACATCGAGTAGCTCAATCTTAATCCCCATCATACAAATTTATTTTAATCTTGCATAATTATGACGCTCTTGATAACTTGCATTGCAATTTGATGCGACTATCACTTAGAAAGTAAAAGTCGTCATTATTTCAGCAAATTTGGATTTCCTTCGCAATTTATTTTAAGCTTTTGCATCTTGGCATTTCTCCAGCAATTGCTGTGAGTCGGCACTTATGTAAGCATATATTGCAACAAACAATGTTGTAATGACAGCAACAACAATTTTAATAAAAATCTCTTAGTAAAATGACTTGCCCATTTTTATTTCATTTTATCATTATTACCTTTATTTGTTTAAAGAAAAAAATGCAAGAAGTCACGTTGATGGATCTGTTTGCGCTGAAAGCTCTTCACTCGCTTCACAGGCTTTTTGTATAATTTACAAAATAATTTAACGCTTGAGGAACAGTTGCGGAGTGAAAGGCTCTTGAAGGTGTTTGTGTAGCAAATTTAAGAAGAAATAGCAAAGAGTTGCGATGAAAAAGTGGCGAAATGGGTTGAGCTGTAACGGGCTGCTGTAGTGCTATCGAATTGCTTATATAAGTATATATGGATGCCTGGCAATATTTGTTTAAGTACTTTTGTTACATACGTTTTGTTGTATTTGTAGTAGTTAAGTACTCAGTTTGCTGGCATTTGCTGGTAAATAAATTTAATTAAATGTTGCAAAATTACAGAAAAATGTTAGATGCTGCTAAATAATGACATACCATGGAGATAGTACCAGGAAGAGAGTTTCGTTAATGGTGCAAAAAAATATATTTAATTAAAAAAAAACTAAGAAAATCATTAAGAGAAGCAAATTTTAGAACTCAGAAAAAAAGTAGCAGAATATACTACTACTTTTTAAAACACTAGAAAGCGAAAATATTAAGAAAATGATTTAAAAAACCACGTTTTGAACTTAAAAAGAAAGGAGTAGAATATACTACTATTTTTTAAAAGACTTGGAAGGAGAAAAGTAATGCAGTAGCTATTGTAAATAGGGAGTAACTATAACTAAAGTAATTTTTAGAGCTGTTTTATGAATGAAGCTAGCAAAGTAACGTAAACTACCTTTTTAAATAATTGATAAATAGTTTTTTTTAACACTTCAAGCAACAGAAAAAAATATTTATGGTGAACGTTGGGCAAAGCTGGAATACAAAGCCCGTGTTTTCGTAAGCAACTGGCGAAACGAACACATAATAAGGTACTAACGGTACCAAACATTAGTTCCACTAGCTTTATTGTTAAATTTTTAGGAGTTTCTAGGTATGGTAACTCGCACATATTTCTGCGTCTAAGTTATAATGATTAACTTCAGTCCTTTTATTGAAATTCGCGTACCCAAAAAAAGTAAATACAAGTAAATTCGTAGTAGACTCGAAAACGTTATAGTAATAAAAAGGTTGTCATAAAATATTTTAATTTCTATGTTGGAACAAATCGTTTAAGCAAATTTACCGATTTTTTTTTTAAGTTTTACAAATAGTAGTAGCAAAAAAAGTAGTCGAAAAAATAGTAGTAGAAATAAATTTCGTGAAAAAGCTTTATTAGTATTTGAAACACGCTTATAACGAGACAACAAGTAAGAAAAATAGTAGTAGATTTGAAAAATCTAAAAAAACAAACGTTGCATTC
>CM050323.1:52198448-52234076 GCA_027475135.1 Bactrocera correcta
TATATGAAAAAAAAAACGAATTTTTAAAAATTCTAGAGTAGAATCCCCCTTTTAATTTAATATTAAGTATGCTTTTTTCAAAGGTGTAATATGCGAATTAGATCTTATGTCTATTATTCTTATGAAAATTGTTGTTAAAATTCCAATTTATAACTTATAAATCTTCACATATAATATATAAACAGTTTTTTTTTACATTTTCTGCGACAATTATTTTACCAAATATATCGGAAAAATAAAAATTTTTTTAAGTTTCAGGCTACAATGGTAAGTTGTTTTTCATATTTATATTCATAAACTGTATTTAAAGGGAATCAGATTTGAGTTAAGGTTTAATGAACTAACAAAATTTGAGATAATGGAGAAGATACATAAGTATCTACTAGGGAATAATAGGAGAATTACTACCTTTCTCTCACCTTTAACATTAGAATGAGGTTCGAGGCACAGTGGAATTATGAAAAATTTTCCTAATTGAATCTGAAAATTATTAACTTTTAAAATTTTTTAATAAATTTATTAATGTTCCAAACTTTTTGCTGGGTATTTTCGTTAGGGTGTTTCATTTAATACTTTTTTGTGTCCGCGAACACTTGAAATTTTTGTTTCTTATGTTTTAACATAAACTTCATTAAAGCCAATATTTTTTACTTTTATTTATTAGATCGCATTTTTTGTCAGAAATTTTTAGGGATTTTTTTTTCAACATTAGAAACACAATTTCCATGTTCGCGAAGAAAAAAAGTTTGAATTGAAACACCCTAATGTAGATATTGAATTATATTTCGGTAATAACACTCTGATTTATTACCCCGAACAACTTATATTAAGCTTACCAAGAAGTTTGTTACACCCAGAAGCAAACGATCCAGACTCCACAAAGTACATATGTATATACGTAGTGTAAATTCGACTCGTCCTTTTCTCCTCAAGAAGCTGCTTATCTGTCGAAACTGCCGATATCGGACCACTACAGCATATATGTAGCTGCCATACAAACTGAGCGATCGGAATCAAGTTTTTTTATGTAAATCTTTCTTATTTGATGGGGTTTCTTCTCGAAATTTTAAATCTTTAATTACACAAAGCATGACTACAATTGCCGAAAAAATCGGACCACTATAGCATATAGCTACCACAAAAAATAAACAAGTTCCATTTGTGGCAAACTTTTTTCGTTGACGAGTTATTTTCACAGTACAACATCTGAAAATATGAATTCAGATCTGGAGACTAGAGCATATAGCTCATACAAACTGTGCAATCGAAATCAAGTTCCTGTATAGAAAACTTTTTTATATCTTGGAATTCAAAAAAAAAAAAAAATAAATACAATTTTAATTCAATTATTCTTTAATGTTTTATTTGCAAACGTGAATGTGACATATATGCAGTTTATTTCAAAAATTTTCTAAATAATAAGAATTGCAAATTTTCGCACTTCACTTAGCGAAAAGTGATATCATTTTTGTTTACTAAAAATAAATATTTAGAACAAAAACTGAAAGCTCAATTTGCTTAATAAACAAATATGAAAACATCGTTAGCATATACAGATGATGACATTATTTATCTATGAAATAAATAAATTCTTGTCAATTCAGCATAAAAAGTCGTAAAGAAGGCAAAAATTACAAAAATTAATTTGTGTATATTCGCATATTGGTCAAGATAATTATTGAAGTTTTGAAAGTATTTTTAACAGGAATTGTTATAAGTAAGCTGAAAGATGTCCTAAAGATCTTTCGTATATATTCTGTGTATGCATATTAATATATAATATACATATATGTATAATATACATATGTTTATGTATATATGTACATATATGTATATGCAACATAAATAGTTGCAACATAATAATTTTAGCTCTCTTATTAAATTGCTCTTTTCTGACTGCCACTTGAACATTCTTTATCACATGTGAATTAGGATACTTGAAGTGTAGTCTAGTAGCCAGCTCTAATTGTAAGACATATTGTACAACATTTAAATGAATGGTAGCCATTGTGCTGCCAATTAAAATGTCAAACAACATTCAAAACTTAGCTTCTAAACTCTAAGAACCATGTACTTCAGCATCATTACAAAGTAGAACAGCTGTATAAGATATGCTTAGCTTATACATACAGACATGTGTATAATTATGTAGACATAAGTATCTGTTGAACTCGAATCGATTAAAACAATTGAAGTACCAAGTAATTCAAAACTATCAACCCAAAAATATCTACAATTTTATGCATTTGAAATCTTTAACTACCGACAACTTTGTTCATGCAACACTTGAAATGCAGCCGAGCCAATAATATTTTCTTTATTACAGTGTGAATTAACAAAGAGTAAAAATTATGTACTAAGAGTGCAAGGGACGAGCGCAAAAAAGGTGTTTCACGAATTGGGAGGCACTTATAGGCATACTTTTGTAAAGCCATATGCAGTTAGAGGCATAAATGGTATGATTGCATAGGCGTGTCAGTAGAAGGGTTGTGTGGTTGGGGGCCCCTGAAAAAATTTTTGAAGAGTTGTCAAAAAAAAATATATATTAATGTAGTATGGGAAGCAGTTAAAAATGAAATGAAACTTTTTTGGTTAGGTTGAACGCTTAATTATTTAAAAAAATATGTGAAGTAAAGCCTTTTAAACAGATAACTATTCACTGATTTTATAGGAAACCAAACGCATTTAGTTAAAAGTTTAAGCAAAAACAAGTAAGGAAGGGCTAAGTTCGGGTGTCACCGAACCTTTTATACTCTCGCATGATAAAGTGATAATCGAGATTTCATTATCCGTCATTTGCATATTTTTTTTTTTTGCTGTAAAATTAATTAGATTAGATCAATTTGTGTACTTTGAGTATTGAAATTTTATTTTCATTTATATGTATGTATTATACAGAGAAAGGGATCAGATGAAATTCAAAATAGCGTAATATTGGAAGAAGGCGCGGTTGTGAACCGATTTCACCCATATTTCGTACATGTCATTAGGGGGTTAAAAAAATATTATATACCGAATTTCATTGAAATCGGTCGAGTAGTTCCTTCGAACTTTGGTCCATAAGTGGGCGACGCCACGCCCCTTTTCAATTAAAAAAAAAAACCTGGGTGCAGCTTTCTTCTGCCATTTTCTTCGTAAAATTTAGTATTTTTGACGTTTTTCGTTAGTCGGTTAACGCACTTTTAGTGATTTTCAACATAACCTTTGTGTGAGAGGTGGGCGTGGTTATTATCCGATTTCTTCCATTTTCGAACTGTTTATGGAAAAGCCTGAAGGAAACGACTCTATAGAGTTTGGTTTATTTATGGCTTAGTTATGACACTTTATAAGTTTTCGGTTTTTGGGAATTTGTGGGGGGTGGCAGTGGGCCGATTTTGCCCGTCTTCGAACTTAACCTTCTTATGGAGCCAAGAAATACGTGTACCAAGTTTCATCATGATATCGCAAAATTTTACTCAAGGTACTCAAGGTACAGCCATCGGACGCCTCCGATAATATCATCAGAAATCAAATAGATTACATTCTGATAAATAGTCGCTTCCGTTCCTCAATAAAAAAGGTCAATACATATCCCGGAGCGGATGTACCTTCGGGTCACAACTTGCTATTGGCAAAATTGCGTATTAGGCTAGCAGTAATTAAAAAAAGTAAGCCTAAAATTAAGCTAAATATAGATAAGTTGAGAGACGAAAGTGTAAAACGCTTAGTTGAAAGTGAAATTAATGACAAAATAAACGATATCCCATCAGGAAGTGCAGAAAGAATATGGAGCGATTTAAAAGAGATAATCTGTACTACAGCAAAAAACTCTCTTGGAATGGAAAAGAAAGAAAATAATAACAATAATTGGATGACCGATGACATATTAAAACTTATAAGTAAACGCCGGGAATATAAAAATAAAAAAACACTGACATGTATAGACAACTGAATAGAGAAATAAGGAAGATGATCCGTAATGCAAAAACAAACTGGATAAACAATGAATGCCAAGAAATCGAAAGACTACAACTTTTACATGATACCTTCCATTTACACAAAAAATTGAAAGAAGCCGCAGGTATTCATCGTAAAAATCCGCCCTCAATACTTATAAATGAAAACAATGAGGTGGTATTTAACATAAATGAAAAGAAAAGTATATGGAAGAAATATATTGAAAACGTTTTTTCGGATGACAGTAGATCAAACCAGAACCTTCATCTCCATCACAGACCAACTGGCAATTATATTACGAAAGGCGAAATAGAGAGAGCTATACAATCAATGAAAAATTACAAAGCAACATGTCCGGATGAGGTTCCAGCTGAATTTTTAAAGTTAATAAATGACAAAAATATGAATCTATTAATAAAGCTTTTTAACCAAGTTTATGACAATGGCCAATATCCAAAAGACTGGTTAAAATCAACGTTCATACCACTACCTAAGAAAAATAATGCGAAACATTGTAGTGAGTACAGACTAATTAGTCTAATGTCACATGCTCTCAAGATTTTTCTAAGAGTCATTCACGCCAGAATATATAAGAAATGTGAAGAGCCAATGGGCAAGACGCAATTTGGCTTCAGAGAAGGTCTTGGAACACGCGAGGCATTGTTCTGTATACAAGTTTTGGTTCAAAACTGTAAAGATGTCCAAAAAGATGTATTTTTATGCTTTATTGATTATGAGAAAGCTTTCGACACCATTAAACACGGTAAACTTATGGAAATTCTTTATTCTATGGGAATAGATGACAAAGAGATTCGTTGCATAAGAAATCTTTATTGGCAACAAACTGCCCATGTAAGCATCAATGGTGATATAACCGAAGAAATATCTATTTCACGAGGTGTAAGACAAGGATGCATTCTGTCACCCTTGTTATTTAAAATATATTCGGAAGTAATATTTCAAGAATCGGTAAGCAGTATTGATGAAGGGGTAAAAGTGAATGGTATTTTCTTTAAAAAATATACACTATGCAGATGACACAACACTTATAGCCGATAGCTTGATGGGATTACAAGAACTTGTAAACCGAGTTAACTTGCGTAGTGACGAATATGGCCTACGCATTAACATAAACAAGACGAAGTATATGATTATCAGTAGGAAAAACTATACAATGACACACACCTCATGATTAATAATAGTCCCATAGAAAAAGTCAAAAATTTCAAGTACCTTGGTTGTCAGATCAATGAAAGTTGGGATTGTTCAAAAGAAATAAAATGTCGAATCGAAATTTCTCGCACAACTTTTCTCAAATACAAAAATATATTTTGTAGCCATGACCTCACCCTCACAACCAAAATACGTTATTTAAAATGCTATGTTTGGTCAGTGCTTCTCTATGCGATGGAAACGTGGACTCTAAAAATCACAGATATGAACAAGCTAGAGTCCCCTTTGAGCTATGGCTTATTAGAAGAATCCTAAAAATTCCATGGACAGATAGAGCTACAAACAGTGAAGTCTTGAGAAGAGTGAACCGCAATAGAGAGTTGTTAAAGACTATAAAACAAAGAAAAAACAGCCTACCTAGGACATATTATGAGGCACTCTAAGTATGAGCTTCTACAAATAATTATCCAAGGAAAAAATTTAAGGAAAGCGGGGTATTGGGCCCTAAACAACTTTCGTGGCTTCGAAACATTCGACAATGGACAGGAATCCAGAACGTGGGCAACCTTATAGATGTGGCGAGAGATAGAGAGAAATATGCTGCGATAATTCAAAATCTGTGATTTTTTTTATTTTTATTGTTTTTTTTTTATATACAATAGATATATTTTAAAATGTAAACATTACATTATTATATTATTATTAAGTTTATTAATATTGTACATATTATTAATTGTTATATGATCACCAATATTCGAATACGAATTGGCAAATAAAGAAGAAGAAGAAGAAGTACAGCTTGCACGGACGGACGAACAGACGGACGGACGGACGGACAGACAGACATCCGGATTTCAACTCTACTCGTCACCCTGATCACTTTTTTTTTTAAATATATAACAATAAAGCGGTTAGGTGTGAAGCTGGCTGCAAAAAAATCAATAAGATCTTCAAACGAAATTATTTAATGAACGACTCAATAAAAAAAGAATATGACTTTACAAATCAAAATCCTCTTTAACAAGTGCACTGCCTTTTCATTTTACATACACACCAACATACATATGTATATATTTTCCTTTTTGGTCTTATGGTAATTCGTGCCAGATGCGTTAGTGTAAATATGCATTTGTGAAGATTTGTGTGTAATCGTGTTCTCATTACCACATCGGCGAACTCCACAGGCGCCAACAAGTAAACAAGTAAGGAAGTGCATAAATAAAAGAGCAAAACTAAAAGATAAAATACGAAAACCCAAAATCGAAAAAGGCAGTGATGCCTAATAAGGCGAGTGAATTGAATGTTCACGACTTCTTAAGGATTGATATTTTCAAAGAGCACTAAGCCGTAAACGCCATTGTAAATATATGTATATATGTACATATATGTATGCAAATACATACATATGTATATGGTTGCATGTATGAATTATGTTGCAAGATTGGTTAGGTTTGCAAGCATTTCAATTAGCATACTTCGCACTTACAACAGAAAATTGAAAGCTACCTTAAAAATCATGGAGCAAAAGGCGAACTGAAAGGTGGCGACATGTCTTTGGTAAATTGAATAACAACTTAAGTTTCGTAAAGAAAAATTTAAAAGCGAAAATTTTTAATTTAAATTTATTATATATATTTTTTCTATTTCTTAGTACTTGATTTTCGATAGGATCTATAATTTTTATATAATGGACAAGATTGATTAAATTTCCGAATTTTCTACCTCAATATCTTAAAAAAAACTATCTAAAGGAGCTATTAAAGCAACTTCTTAAAATGGGAGCTATAATAGTATACAAAACATTTAAGATCTTTCAGAGACAGAGACAGACATAATTGTTGACTTTGACAGCCGGTTTGATAAATATTACTCTGGAAATCCCTGTTTTTCTTAAAATGAAGCTTCTATAATTCTGACTGATCTTTTTCGCACAATTCTTGTCCGCGTTTTAAGATTATACGACACACGAAGGGGCGTAAAAGCCTTGGATACCTTACGGATCAGTTGATCAATTTTATCGATTGCTTTTTATGACAAAAATATAAACGAGGGCTTGGATTAGTCCATTTTTAACTACCTAATCTATATACAAGGTCTCTCGCAAAAGAAACAGGACTGTTAAAAAAACAACAAAAAATTAATATTTTCAAAAGTTATATTTTTTTGTTCAAATTAGTTTCCTTGTGCTTCGTTACAGCGTTTAGCCCGGTCAATTAGCATTTTAAATGAGTGTTTAAGGTCATGTTTCGGAATGCTTTTGAGAATATCGGTTGTCGCCTTTTGGATAGCTGAAATGTCCTGAAACCCGTGTCCTTTCATGGGCAAATGAAGTTTTCCAAATAGGTAAAAATCACAGGGTGCCAGCTTTTTTCATCACTTGAATTGTTCATTGTTTGTCATTTGAATTGTTTCAGTAAACGTGTTCCCAAGTTTATAACAAAATTTAACATTTGATCTTTATTCAAAATGCATTTTACGACCTTTGACCAAAAGCTGCTGTCACTTTTCGATCGATAACATCGATTATAGTTATCCAATCGTCTTAAAATTTTTACGAAATGTCAACAAGCGATCAAACTTTTTATTTCATATACCCACCAATAGGTGGCGCCACCAGAAACAGTTATATTTAAAAAGTTCTGTTTCTTTTGCGACAGACCTTGTATATCTATTTAGTAATATTCTACACGTACGAGTACACGTATTTATTCATAAAAAAACGCTTCGACTTTATGCAGTATAAATTTATTTACCAACCACGAACACCAAGTGGCAATCAATGAGGTGCGAAAGAGTGGCGCATCAGCCAAGATCAAGAGCAAAACGACAACGTTGGCAAAATCAATGCTCAATGGCTCAAATATATGTATAGTATATCTAATAAAAGAGAACGATATGTAGGTTGACTAGGAATTAGGGGGAAGATTGAATGCCTTAAGTACAGGAAGTTGCAAATGCGCAGCTGAAATTATTGAGAACTCTCAAGTGAGATGGTAGGAATTGGGTGGCTACGATTTGACGCCGGTAATTACTTTTGCATAAAACAACTCACATGAGGTTGAGATAGAAAAAGCAGAGACAATTTTTTCTAGATGTGCTTTGATATAAATTATGACTTCATTGGCTTGGAAAAATATGTAATTAGTACAATTGAAAAAGCAGGCTTTTGATAAGTGTAAATTTGGATTCCTGCACTCTAAAAGTCGATTTATTTTACGAATTTGTTAGCGTGAAGCAATTAAGCTTAATTGATTTCTTTAAAAGTTTACTGAGTGTTGAAGTTTTATACTAAAGTCATGTTCCAAATGAAATATTTATGCTATCCTAGGATAGTGGAGAGCCATTTAAAGAAGTAATTAATATTTAGACATTTGTTACATTAGAAAAATATTAAGTAGTGTAGAATAGACTAAAGTGACTCAAGATCTCATTTAATTCACTCACTTTTACCAGTGCACAAAATTTAATTTAGAGATTTATTTTAAGTATAATAAATACAATCTATCGAAAAGTGACGCGAAACTTTTTTCAATGAACCTACAGGAATTTAACAATAATTTTATGAAGAGGGTAAAAGGAAGTTATTCCTTAATACTTTGATTGAAGACCTGCTATTGCCGAAGGATAAAAAATTAAAATGTTTTTTAATTAATTTTATAATAATTTAGAAATTATTGATCAGTTCATCACAAAAGCATCATTTATTGCCTTAACTTTGGCTGTATCGAAGCCATGATACCCTTCCCAAATAAAAAAGCTTTCATACAAAAACTTTATTTTGTTCGTATAGTTTGTACGACAGCTATAAGCTATAGCTATTCGACCTGAAAACTTTTTTTGGAGATTATACCGGTGTTGTAAAAAATAGTCCGTGCTAAATTTCGTGCTTTTGGCAAGTAAGAAACTTTCCCATACAAAGTTTCCCTATAATGTCTGGCACCTACTTTGTAGAATTGCGTAGCAAGCCTCCTCGAACCCATTACAAAGTAGTGTATCTGGAGTTATATGCCTGCCAGCTGGAGCGATGGTTAGCTATCGGATCCAATACGATTCACCATAGTTCCATTGTGCTCTTTTCCAAAACTTGACGTCCTTTTCTGAATGTTCTGTAGTTTTAGTAGTTTTGCCGTGCTCTTAGTTTTTTTTGGACTGCAATGGTCTTTCGACTCTTTTGTTTCAACAACTGAGCATCACTGAGACGCCTTATATACTTTATAGGGCCTCGGACGGTTCCTTCAATATTTTACCAGCTTAATTTACTTTGTTCAGGGTATACATACATATGTACATATGTATAATCTCACATCATTCACATAGATCTCCCAAATCACTCAAAATGCTTCATGTGTTTCTGTGAAGCGACATCACTATACCGGATATCCATACAGTCTCAAAAAAAAGTGCATATGAAATACCGTTAGCAAAATTGCACACATTACACAATCATACGCCGGCAACAAAAACTCAAAATCATCAAAACACAACCTTCATACCAATAACAACAACAGCAATAGCAGCCCATCAAACCTCTACAAAAAATCGCCGGTACTGGAGACTTTTTAGATGTAAACAAAAATCAGCTGTTCGCGCAACGCAACCGTTTTTTTACGATTGTTGCTGCAACATGCTGTAATCAAACAGTTAGTTGTAGGTGCAACATGCGAACATGTTGTATTTTGATGTTGTTGCTGCGTTGCTTTTGCTTTAATTTGACTTTGCGTATCCCGCGGTGACCCTCCACTGTTTTTTTTGCATTCTTTCTGCTTTTTGCGGACACATTTTTCGCTTTGCGCTGTATTTTTTTTTTTTTTGATAATTGAGGAAATGACAATTTCCTGCGCCGTGCGGATAATATATGGTGAACTTGTGTGCTGGTAGGTGTATGTTAGTGTATGTGTGTTATTATGATGAATGTGTGTGTGAAGAGTTTCAGCGAAATGCCGGAATTCCTTTTAGGTTCAGAGGTGTTGTAATTTTTAATTTAATTAAATATGACTACTGGCTTTGAGGTCTTCTTTCCGTTATTCACTGCGTTGTCGTTGTGTTTGTGTTCTTCCTTTTACTTCATTTGTGAATATTATAGTACAAGCTACGTTGGGGAATTTTAGTTTTTAGCCTACATGAGGAAATTTAAAGCAAAGATAAGGTATTCCCTAAAGTGTTTAATGCATATTTTAAGTAAAACATCGGATTGTACATTAAATTTTAATACAGATGCATGAAATGTTGTGAAAAAGCTTGGAGTGAATTATATTCCGAAAATGAAACGAAATTAATTTAATTTCGAATTAATATTACTATTTGAAAGGGGAAGGCAATGGTCCCTTTGAACAAATAATTTAACGAAATAGCACTTAGATTTTTACTTATTGAAGGTATAGATATACTTTCACTTGTATAAAAAGTCCTGAGGTCCACTGGGAAAAGACGTTCTTCCATATAGGTTCTGCTATGTATATGTCCATCTCACAGATGACATATGTACGATAAGTTTCTTTACCCACAAGGAACTAGCCTTACTGAGGGAAAAGAGCTCACTTGATCTCTTGCGATCAATCTTTGGCTAATGCATGAGCCGATTGAAGGCCAGCTCTAAATGTATGCGGATAGTGAGTTTGTGGCTAGTTACTTTTTTGAAGGAGACTGCACCCCGGAACACCAAATCTACTGCCACCTTAATAGGCTCAATTTCGGCTTGAAAAACACTGCAATAGTGAGGAGTTTCAAACTGAAGTTGAGTTCCTGACAACATACTCCTTCAATCTTTGACAAATCCGTAAAGAAGCTCGCTACCTCGCTTCTCGAACGGTTTTTTTCCACCCACAACTTCCTCCCAGCATAAAGCACCAGACATACTAATTACACCCTCCTTGCTTGCAAGTGAGGTCTTTTTTAGAAACCTCCATCACACAAAAACCGCAAAAAGAACCAGAAGACTACTTTGGGTGAGAGACTGCATTTTGCCATTGGCTCATCTACAGCAGTACAAGACAATCGATGCCTGATTTACTCACTTTTCGATTTTAGGCTTACAAGACAGCTTCTTATCTAGAATGAGTCTCAAATATTTCACGGAATCTGCAGGTTTTAGGCTGATAGGCCTAATGTTCTTGGCTGTGACGTAAGTGCTCTTATCAGCTTTAGGAATAAAAGTAAAAGTTTTTTGTTTTGCTTTCCCTTTTTCTCCTAGGTTAGGTGTTCTTGATTATCGAATCAATGATTCCAGGATATTATTCTCTATTTTTTACCATTTAACGGCCCTGGAAATCTTTTTCTCAAATGTTGTTTATTGCCATTAGTCAGAATCTGCTCTGACTTTACATTGCTCTAAGGTTGACCTTATTTCGAAATCAGATTATTACTGATTTTCTCTCAATCCCCTACTTACCCTGTGTGATTTGGGACTACATATGCGGATACAATTGGAGATGCCAACTTGTTATGTATATGACAAAACTGCAATTGCTTCAAAATTTTGTACATATAGTATGCAAATCTTCTCTTAATCAGTCTTTAAGCTCGTTTCAAATCACTCTTCGAACAGTTCACCGAACGCTTTTTTGCCTTTATTGTTATTTAACTACCAAATATTATCATAAAACGACACGCAAACAAAGCGAAATTAAGATAAAATCTCAAAAATTAAATGAGTTATTCAGAAGCCACCAACTCGTAGTCGAAAGCTAGTTTTGAGTAGCGCTCGCGTGGCCTGAAACATGAAAGCACTCGTCAGCAACACAAACGATTGGAATTTGTAATTCAAAAAGTGCATTAGGAAACATACATATATTTCATTATCCATTTTGTTGTTCGAATTTTTGTAGGCCGCATAAACAAGTGCACAGTATAAACAAAACATTAGGAAAATAAACACGCAAACATAATTAACATAAACAATAATAAAGTCTCGGCATAGTAAAGACGTCGGCAAACCGCCCAAAAACACCGTCAAACAAACAAGGCGCAACAGCAGCACAACTACAACAGCCTTTTACATGTCGAACATTAATTTCAGCTGCATTGAGTTATCCATCAATCTGAGTTTTGTTGATTTAGAAAAAAAAAAACATTTTCCGACAATTGAATGTCGATCGCTGGCAGCGCCGGCGGAGTTGATGAGTCAATTTTCAAGTTGTACTCGATGTGATCAGTCAATTTTATGTAAATGGTTATTATATTGCATTTCATTGTGAAACGTTGGAAAAGTATTAATTTATAACAAAATGTTTCGGACGAAAAGTTCTTTTTGTTACTTTCGACGGATCTTAACATCTGTCTTGATGCTCTACATATCATTCAGGTATATTCTGCTTGGACTCTCCATGCAAATCAGGCCTTTAAGCATAATACCTAATCCACTATAGCTCCGCCTTGCAAAATTTTGAGTAGACGACAGTTCAGGTTTCGAATGATTTTTTGGCAATTGATAGAAGCAGCATTTGATAGTTTTATTATTCCTTTTTTGTCGTTTCTTTTATTTTACATGAAGACTACACACATAAAATTACTGTTAAAAACAAATATTTTTAGCATTGATTACGAGCCTTTGAAGTACAGTGAAAAATATAATATGACTAATAATTTTAATTTTTTTTTTTTAATTTTTAGATTAGAATACGCCTTAAGAGAAATAGCCCCTCTCAAAACTAAAGAATACATAAGAATATAAAAATAATAGAGATCCTAAATTGAAGCAAAATGTCCGTTGTTTTGATTCCAGATTGTCCAAAATAATATAAAACATTATTATCCCAAATATCTGAGGTATACAAGGTTTTTTTTTTGTTTTTTTGAAAGGAAACCTTTAAAAGATAGCGTAATTTTCATATTGACCGTTGAAGCGGAGACCAATATGCCTACGTATTAAATCCTTAGACCCTTAAAGCTATTCGGCTCATCAGTCACGTCATCTGGCCTACTCTTCATTCGTTCTTCTGATTTCGCTGCGTTGCCACTCTTTTCTTCCTAGCTTTTTCAGAAGAGGGTGTGCTATACCTCTCTCACTCTATCCCATACTGGTTTCGATTCAGTCATAAACCGCACTTTATTATCCAGTGTCACTCGTTTCGTTGTCAATTTCTCTAAATCGGCTCACTCCTTTTTATTCCACCGGCAGAAAAAGAAAATATGCAGCGTATTTTCTCCACTGCTTTCGCACAAGGAACAATTCGTCCGGTCGTCTATTTTTGTAGAAATACTATCTAAAACAGCCGTGCCCCGTCAGGAACTTTATCAGGTAGAAATCTGTTTCTCTATGTTTCCTATCTAACCATGCTTGTACACTTTTAATTAGCCTGTGGGTTCCTCTTCCCCTTGTAGTTGCATCCCACCGTTTTTGCCATTAATTGAGGCTCGTTTGCCTTTCACCCTTCCACTCTGCCACCGTTAATCACTTGGCTAGTGGACCTATCGTATACTCTTTTAAGTTTCATGACCTTTATCTCTGGTGGCTAAGGCCCATAATAATTTCAACTGTTTCATGAGACACCGTGCGAAATGCGCACGTAGACCTAATGGCACTAACCCGTATTGCAAACTTCCTTTTCTTAGCATACGTCTTTTACTGTAATGCTAGCCCCATTTGGGCGTACATCAGAATTGATTGACTCACCTAGGCCAATAGTGATCACCAATGTTGGTCATTATTCTTGCTATGCCGTACATTACATCCGCCTTGTAGCTAAGTCTTTTATCTATCAGCACTCCTAGGTACTTCAGCGCCTTCTAGGTCATGATATTATTTAGTTTGATGTTTTTGAGTTATGACAATATCGTCCGCGTACCCGATGTACCTGCTTCGGGAGTGGGAGACGTAGCACCCGTCGTATAATACATTCCACAACAATGGACCAAACACATAACCCTCTTGAAATTCGCACGTTAGCGTATAGCCATCTGGCACCTTATATTGCCTTGTTAGCTATGCCAGTAAGTATGCTCTCAAGATATCCAAAACACATCATATGTTTTGGCATGCAAGAATTACTTAGGATTGTCAGTTATGAGCTATAATGAATGATATTCATTAGTCATAACTGCCTTCGAAACATAAACATATGGTTGTGAGATCAAAACCAGAGTCTAACCATCACTGGTTTTTTCAGTCGAACCTTAATCTTTATCATAACATATATCAAAATTTTGCTCATTGTCTTAATATAGTACATTAAAAGGCTTTATAGTTAAAGGAACCGACAATTCCCTTAGAACAGTCCGTTTTAAATGGAAGTGGTGTCTCAGTGCTCCTTTTCTCCGTAACTTCCATAAAGTATCTAATACCTAATCATTACCTTCCTCGTTTAAGTAGAAAGTAGAAAGGTTCTGAAAATTGGTATATTGGTAAGATAAGAGTTCACAACGTAGACTTTCTCAGTAAGTTTCTTAGGCTCTAGCTGCTTTCGATTGCTTCCCATAGATGAAATTTTTGTAGAATTTTCTTAAAGTATGAGTTCTATGACCTGTTGGTATCTCTTTTATCGAAGATCTGCATACATTTTCATTTTTTATTTTCTTTTATGATGGGAAAATATACTAAATGGTTTCACTTTTTTAAACATTCCAGCCTTGCGTTATTGATTTTTTAATCCATACGTTATTGATCTATGCGTGATTGGAACGCACTTTGCCAAATTACTGAAGTTTTGTTTTTTAGTATCTAGAAATATATGGATTTCTGAAATGCACAATTAAGCTCTTACTTTTATTATCTTTCTATATCATAAAGTGGTTTTATCGCTCTCGACCTTTGGTATTTTTGTTCTCGAAAATGCGTTCAGTCTGACAAGTTATCCTAAAAAGAACTCATCGATCACCAAATATTTTCACTTGCTCCTCTTCTTATGGGTATTTAATTTCTTTTTTTATGACATTGTAGATTATGTTTCATTTCTTTCAGCAATTTTTATTGCTTCTAATTTGTTCGACTACCTTTTTTTACTTTCTATGTTTAATTTTACGATTTGCTTTTATTGCCGTGCATGCCTATTGATTAAGAATGCTTATTAAAAGTGCATTTCTGATTTGGAGTTTAAAGCACTCAAATTCACATTCATTTCCTGCATAAAATTAGATTTTAGAGATCATCTTGCGTTGGTGCAACACTGTTGGAATTGTGAAGGAAAGTGATTAAAACTTAAAATCGAAAAGAAAGATAAACAGAAGATTCCAAAATATCATTGACCCAATTGCATCGTGTTGAAATTACAACAACATAAATTGTAGTGCCCATAACATTTACTTCAGTAAACAAATGTAAATAGTAAATAGTAAGTAAAGGCAGCGTGCCAACAATTATCGGCTTGTTTACTATAAATCAAAGGTCGAAGGTATTGAATCTTAAGAGTAAATAATATGAAGGTTTGTGCTTCTGAAATGAAAAATGAAATGGTTTCTAATAATTCATAAAAATTACAAAATATTAGAAAAGTGAAAAAAATATATATAATGTAGCATGGGATGACCGATTCGTTTAATGGTTGCGTTCGAACTGAACTCTTCTTTATTTTTCTTTTCACTTTCATGTCGCCAGTTATAAGTTTAAAAATTCAGGGTTGCTTATTTGAGTAACATTAAAATAAGGTATGATACATATTCAAAAGTACATCAGGGTTGCTTATTCGAGCAACATTAAAATAAGATATGATACAAATTCAATAGTACACCAGGGTTGCTTATTCAAGTAACATTAAAATAAGGTAACGATACAACATAATACAGTAATCACATTTATATTGCTACAATTCGGCCGTCCTGACCATGAGATCACCTGATCTCAAGTGAGTGACTAGACTTCGCGTCCTTTGAACCATGGTTTTATATTTCCAACTGCCCATACCCCGTGGTATGGGACTCGAGACTGTTGAAACCCGTCGACATCTCTAAGTAAGTAACGATCGTTTCGTAAAACTTTTTCAATACAATACGGTCCCTTAAATTTAGGAATCAGTTTTTTAGACACCCCTACGTGAGAATCGAAATTTTTTATAACCACATAATCTCCCTTTACATATTTTCTTGGCGCTCGCCTGTTTTTATTAACAAATTTTGTATTATACTGTTGCAACTGTTCTTGTTTTACACTCGCCTTCTCACGAATGTCCTGCAAAATTCGATTTTCACATGACTTATCAACTTCTCTTAAGTTTTCTTTCAGCGAATCAACAACTTCACCTCTTTGATTTACACCGAATAACATTACGCTCGGGTGCTCCCCGGTTGTCCTATGTATCGTGTTATTTAAAGCATGCTCTATACTTTCTATTACCGCATTCAAGTTGTATCGTTTATCTGTGTTTAACATTTTTGATATCATTGGCCCCAAACTCCTATTTACCCGCTCTACCTGACCATTTGCCTGCGGAGAACCTGTAGCGATCTTAATATGCTGAACCGAGTTTTGTTCTAGAAATTCTTTAAATTCACCAGATGTAAAACAACTTCCTCTATCAGACACAATGCATTTAGGACGACTATAAATCCGGAAATAACTTTGCAACGCTTGAATCGCTTCTCTAGTATTTGTTGTTTTTGTAGGGTAAAGTCTGACAAATTTTGTAAATGCATCAATGACGACAAAAATGTGTTTCGTTTTTAATGAGTTATCAATCGGACCGAAGTGGTCAATGTGAACAACTTCGAAGGGAATTCTTCCTTTTGGAATGCTATGCAAAAAACCCTCCTGCGCCCCACTTTTGGAAGAGAATACAATACATTTCAAGCAATTTTTTATGTGTCTATCAACCTTTTCTCTCAACTTAGGGAACCAATAGCTTTTCGATATTAATTCTACTACTTTATCTATTCCAACATGGCCAACCTCATCATGATATTTGTAAATTACATTACCCTCCATATCTTGTGGAACACAAAATAAAACTCTGCCATCATTTTTTTTTCTGTACAAAACCCCATTTCTCATCTCAAATAATTTATGTTCTTTTTCTTCTAATAGTTTTTTCCACTTTTTTAAATTCTCATCTCTTCCTTGACATATAATCAAATTTTCTTCAAAGGTATTTGTTTCTACTACTAGAATATTACTGGACCGACTTAGAGCATCAACATGCTGCATGTGTTTTCCCGCTCGATGCTCCAACGTATAATTGAAGTTTTGTAATTCTAAAGCCCATCGTGCTATTCTAGGGTTAAGTTCTTTTTTATTCAATGTAAGTGCAAGTGAATTACAATCTGTTATGATCTTGAAGGGTTTTCCTTGAAGGTACACACGAAATCGTTTCAAAGCACTAACTATTGCTAAAGCTTCCAACTCGAAGCTGTGATATCGTGACTCTGCTTCTGTAGTTCTTTTCGAAAAATAAAAAATTGGGTGCATCTTTCCATCTTCTTTCCGTTGCAATAAAATAGCCCCTAATCCTATCGAACTTGCATCACAATGTAACTCGGTGTAATCATTCGGGTCATACAACGCAAGTACCGGGGCGCCTAGCAGTTTAGATTTCAAAAGCTCAAAGCATTCTAATTCTTTTGCCCCAAATGAAAATATCTTTTCTTTTTTTGTCAAGTCGAACAGAGGCTTTGCCAGAACAGAAAAATCCTTCACAAACCTCCTGAAATACGAACACAAACCTATGAAACTTTGTACTGTATGAACGTTTTTTGGCACCGGAAAATTTTTTATCGCTTCTAGTCCTTTGTCATCCGCCCTTATTCCTTCACCGTCAACAATATAACCCAAATAATTCACGCTTGTTTGTAGGAATTCACACTTGTCTAACCTTAATTCAAGTTTATTTTGAGTTATCTTATTTAATACTTTTTCTAGAATTTGGAAATGGTTCTCTAAACTTTCGGTTGCAATCATGATATCGTCTAAATACACTATAACTTCTCCTTCTTTTATCATTTCTGCAAATATTTTGTGTATAAACCTTTGAAACATCGATGGTGCATTTTTAAGTCCAAAAGGCATTCTCTTGAATTCAAACTGGCCCAACGGAGTCACAAAAGACGTATATCTCTCTGATTCTGGATGCATATAAACATGAAAAAACCCATTCTTAAGATCAAGCTTTGTGAATATTTTCTTTTTCGCTAACCGGTCTAGCAAGTCATCAATTAATGGAATCGGATAATTATCTTTCGCGGTTACTTTATTCAACGTCCGGTAATCTACACACATTCTAAGATCTCCCGTTTTCTTTTTTACTAATACAATCGGCGACGCATATTCGGACTCGCTTGGTTTGATATATCCCTTTACTAAATACTCATCTATCAACTTTTGCAACTCCCCTTTTTCTACATACGATAATCGCCGCGGGGAATAATGAAAAGGTTTTATGTTTTCTAATACGAGTCTCATGTTACACTTTACCAATGGTTCATCAGGACGTTCGGCCTGTACATACAGTTTTGTAAATATTTTATTTAACCTTGTACAAATTGAATGTGATATATTTTTTCCCACATTCAGACTTAGTTCTTTCTCTTTATCAAAATCAATGAGCATTAACCATCTTATATTTCTAGAACTTTCATTATTTTCACTATTACTCTCCACCTCACCAATTTGATCTAATTTCTTATCTCCCAATTTTTTAATTTCATCAACAATACAATTTGTAACCATATTTGCTTTACATCGACTATCACTCAAATTATTTTTCCGATCAATTATCTCTTTTCTTTTATTCACATCAGTTAACGTTTTATTTCTATTTGCATCAACTATCATTTTCCTATCATTTGTTTCGTCAACAATACACTCAGTTTTATTTATATTACCCACTTTTGTTTTTCTATCATTTGTTTTATTTAACGTAACTATACACTTTTCTACTTTACAACTTTTATTACAGTCTTTTTTGAACCCGCCCACTTTATGTTTACCTTCATCGTTTACACTTTCATATTCAACACTGTTATCATCAACACTCTTTTTTAACTTAATTAATGCATTCTCTTTGATCTCATCCTTGCATATCAAAATTAAATTACTTGCTTTGAAAAAGTCTCTACCCAAAACTACGTCATACCCCATAGTCTCATCGGCCACTACGATCAAATTTATATTGACAAATTTATTTTCAAAACAAACATTACAATTAAATTCACCAAACATTTCTAATTTACTTTTATTTAAACCAAAATATGGAATACAAACTGAAAAATTATCATTAAATTCAATAGTATCTGGTAAGGATGATCGTTTTACAAAACTTATTGGGCTCCCTGAGTCTATGAGGCATTCTAAAGATAAAATACATTTAGTATTATTACTTACAATAAACTTTAAATATCTTACGTATGGGCTCTCATCTGCACGGTTGTTTTGAATCCTCGTTGGACACGTAGCGACTTTATGCTCCATGCTGCCACACCCATAACACGCCCCAACCTCTCGCTTCGGCTTCCGACATGCCACGGCCATGTGTCCAAATGAGTTGCAGTTGAAACATCTGACATTAGTGCGAGGCATCTGCATCGAGTCACGTTTCAATTCAACTCTCCCGAACGCCTGCAGAAGCTGCACTCTTGTAGTGTAGCATTGGATATATGCCTGATTCCGTAACTGCTCGTCCGGCATACCCTCGACAATATGGTCAATCAGCTCGCATTCATCCATATTCAACGGATCTGACAGTAAAACTTTTTCATTGTAGTATTTTTGGAAGGTTTCACCAACCGACCACTTGCGCGCTTCAAACTGTTTTCGCAGCAACAACTTGTTGTGTGTTGGTGCAAACACCGCTTGCATTTCTGCAACAAGGCTGTCTATATTTTCGGTGATAAACAGAGGCCTCGCGTGCAGCCACACTCTTGCATTACCTTTCAACTTGCTTATCATTACAGCGCGCAGCGCGCTATGATCAAGGTTAAAAACTTTTCCAGCACTTCTTAACTGTTGAATCCATATGTTGAAATTCGGCCCACCTTCGTATTCTGGTAACAGATCTTTTACCATCTCCAAAGGTATAGCACCGACATTCCTTACCGTAGCGCTATCTTTTTCGTTTCTTACTGTACCTACAGCGCCATCGCTGTTCAAAGCGTCATTGTCTTTTAAAGCGCCGCCGTCGTTCAAAGCGCTGCTGCCGTTGTTCAATGCGCCGCCGTCATTCGAAGCGCTGCTGCCGTTGTTCAATGCGCCGCCGTCGTTCGAAGCGCCGCCGCCATTAATCGTTGCATGTTGTATGTTCGCTTGTCTGTTATATGTTGCGCTGACATTCGTTACGTCGCCATTCAAAGCACTCGAAGCTCTGCCATTCGCTGAATCATCCCTCTCTGTCACACCAGCGGCGCCGCCCACCACACTGCCCGATCCAAGTTGCACAATCACCAGCTTCAACCGCTCGACTTCTTTGGTCAGGAGTTCATTTTGCGTTTCCAAATCACGCTCCGCTGTCTCCTCCAAAGGTGATTCACCAACGCCCACCGACTCAACCTCCTCGCCAGCGAAACTAGGGCAATCGCCACGCTCAACCGCAGGCACATCGCCCAACCTTATTGCTAGGGCACTTTTGTTGCCATGAGTCGGGAGTCCCAACCGCTTCAACCACTCACGCAACTGGGCCGCCGTATATATATTAGCATCGATGCACTCCATTTAAAAAAAAATTGTTAAAACTTTGCTACTGTACCCGAATCCCACTTCTGAAATATTGTAGCATGGGATGACCGATTCGTTTAATGGTTGCGTTCGAACTGAACTCTTCTTTATTTTTCTTTTCACTTTCATGTCGCCAGTTATAAGTTTAAAAATTCAGGGTTGCTTATTTGAGTAACATTAAAATAAGGTATGATACATATTCAAAAGTACATCAGGGTTGCTTATTCGAGCAACATTAAAATAAGATATGATACAAATTCAATAGTACACCAGGGTTGCTTATTCAAGTAACATTAAAATAAGGTAACGATACAACATAATACAGTAATCACATTTATATTGCTACAATAATTTATTATATTTAATTAATATATTTATTTTTAATTACTACTATAATTAATTAATTAATTTGTTTGTCAACATTATTATTTTTGTTTTTTAATATGCATTTTCTGATACCATTATTTTTTCCACTAAAGCAAGTTTCACCGTTGCACCGTCTCTGTAACCCTTTGCCCTGTAGGTGTTTGCGGTTTTTTGTTATTATTAATGTAAGCCCATATTTTGCTTTTATTTTTGTAATTTCTTTTTATTTTATTCGTAATCGAACATCGTCTATAGTCGTATGTTAAAGTTCACTTGTAATGCTGCTAGCAAATTGGAATATTTAAGTAGCCACAAAAATGTAGATTTTCCGCTTTGATACGGGCACAATAAATAGTAGTAGCACTATGGGCAAAAAGTAGTAAGACTCTGTTCATAATTTTATAATTTTTAGTTTATTCTTCAAAACCTATGTCGTAATCCCCCTCAAAGGAATCCACTTGGTCCCAATACACTTGTGCCAACATTTTTTCCAATCATCGAAACAGTTGCTAAAGTCAATTTCAGGAATAGCCTTCAATACGCTTAGCAATTCACGTTCAATCTCGTTCAAAATGGTTTCCTCGATCAGGTCGTTTGAGATTGGGTTGGGGTTTCGATCAGTTTGTACATGTTTTTTTCGGCTTCGGCTCACCCTTGCCATGATATCGGACCGTTTGATCGTCTGGTTCCGTGTTATAAGCCTAGATCCAAGACTTATCGACAGTAATAACCCATTTCATGATATCCTGGTAATCGGAAAGCATTGTTTCACAGACGTTAGCGCGGCGCTGTTTTTCGAAAAAATTTAGTGATTTTGGAATCAATCTTGTTTTGACTTTTCTTCGGCCAAAATAACCTTTCAAAATGGTTTTCATTGATCCTTCCGATATTCTAACGATGCCAGAAAGATCTCTGACTTTTAATTATTGATTCCTAAGAACCCAATTTTTTTATTTTATTTGCGAGTTGATCATTAGTTGATGTTGTGTGTGCTCCTGTAGGATATGGTTCTGAGCCTGCCTTTTCGAATAAATTTATTAGTATTATTTTATTTTTTATTTATTAGTATTATAAATCTAAGTTAAGAGTAGAGTAGGACTTGGATTCTTCGTTCGGGAACTGTCCATCAACTCTAGTCTCAGGCTGTAGCGTATTTCAAGAGGTGATGGCTAACACCAAGGTAGCTTGCTAGGAAGTTTACACTGTGTTATCTGCTTTTCGATGTCCTCTTCCGTTCTTGCACTAGAGTTAATGGGCTCGGCAAGCTCTGGTCAGCTACCAGAACTTTTGCAACTGCGAGATCCTTCTGGGCCAGAGTGAACCGTAAGAGACCCTCCGAACCATTTCCACTTAACAAAGTGAACGTTTGGAGAACCTACCGAAGTGGCTCGGACTGATATTGATCGCCATAATAAATTTGTGTGGTAGTCATAACGTTTCTTCGATCTATGATGTAACGCTCTTGAATGAGGTTTTGGGTAACACATAGAAAAAATATTTGTCCAAGTGAGATGCATCTATTTTCGAATCAATCCTACGATCTAATTAATCTAACATGTAGTTACCGAAAGAAAAGCTTAGGATTTTATTCAATGGAATTTTTAAACTCATTTTAAATAAATCTATCCGTTTCCAGGGTATAAAACAAGTAAATCATACACAATATCAGCGGTACCACTCCTCCACATAAAATGAGCTGCACCGAAATGAAAGGCGGAAAGTTTACAAGATATATATTTACCATAGATGAATAATTATGTTTACCACAAAATCGATGGAAGATTTGTAAAGTAAGTTTATATGTGAGCGCTTTCAGCTTGAAATTCGGTTGGCCCAACGCCGTCAGCTGCCAATCCCAGCAGCTATTTATTCACTTCATCACCCACTACACATACACACAAGCATACTTCTAACGGTGATATAAATTTTCAATTGCATTTCTTCACGTTTTTTACTTGTTTTGGATTTTTTTTTATTTGTGGATGCATCTTTGTTGCCTGCGGCGGCACTGCTTTTGGTGCGCTTGCTCCACAGCTGCCTTAATATACATACATGCACATACTGGTGGCACCTTTCGTCCGCTTCACCGCTATCACCGCTGAGTAGTATTTACATTTCTATTTCCATTTCCTACAAACCTGCCATTGTCTTCTGCCGTTTTACGGTAATTTATTTCTGGTGTTTTTATTCCTTCTAATGTCCCGCAGCCAAAGTGCGAACTGCTCACCTACAACACCTTGTTGTTGCCCATTTTAGCGATTTTTTCACCTATTCACCGGCTGTAAATGGAATTCTTCTGAATTTCTGTCGGCTGTATTTCAATTTCTTTTTTGTTGTTTGTGTTTCTGTTGGTTATGCGTAGAATTCCGGTTGCATCTTCAACATAATGTAAGAATAAAAATCCCACGGCGTGAATGTGGTTTTCGTGTTCTTTTTCAGTTTCCCTGCTGACCTATAAACGGTTGTTTTTAGCCGCGAGTGATAGCCAGTTTGAACTCTTCGTATGTTGGGTTGATTACTTTATATAAATAAATATTGCGCACTGGAATTTTCTTGTTCACTTTTTGTGAAAAGTTATTGAACTTTAAATTTTTAGTCATAAGCTTTTTGAGAAGATTTACTGGTTTCTTTCTCAGACTAACAGTTAACTAACTGTTATTACTATTTGGCACTAAGTAAATCATTGCAAAATAGATTTAAGAGACACAGCTCTCTTATTGCTCTTAATCGTTATCACTCTAGACGCATTGTCAAGCAGAACTGATCATTTGGGATTGGCTCTTGATTCTTCATGCAGCTTCTTGTCTAAAAACTAATTTCGATCAACTTTTTCGCTAATATTTTCTTCTTCTTTATTGGCGGAGACACCGCTTACGTGGTTATAGCCGAGTTTACAACATCGCGTCAGTTGTACTTCCTCTTCGCTGTTTGGCACCAATTGGAGATTCCACGTGTAGCCAGGTCGTTCTCCACCTGGTCTTTCGAACGGAGTGGAGATCTTCCTCTGCTTCGAATCACATGACCTAGCCAGCCTAGCCGCTGTATCATAATTCGCTGAACTATGTCAATGTCCGTACATCTCGTACAGTCCATCGTTCCATCGAATGCGATATTCGCCGTTGCCAAGGCGCAAAAGACAGTACACCTTCCGCAGAACCTTTCTCTCAAAAACTTAGAACGCCGACTCATCAAATGTTGCCAGCGATTGTGTCATTCGCTGTGTGGCTTGTGGCGCCGTCCTGTTGGAACCCCATATTGTCCAAGCCCACATCATGCAATTCGGGCCAAAAATATTCGGTAATCATTGAACGGTACCGATTTCAATTCACAGTAACGTGCAGGTCTTAATACAGCTCAATGACGCAATGGTGACTCATGGAGTATGTGTGGATTGCTGCCTGACCAATAACGCATATTGGGCTCGTTGACGAAGCCATTTAGTCAGAAATGAGACTCATCGTTGAGGATAATTTTTCGATGAAAATCTGGATCATTTTCAAGTTGTTTTTCATCCCAATTCAATAATATATGACGATTTTGGTGGTCAAGCGTCTTCAGTTCTTCCGTCAATTTAATTTTGTAAGGGTGAAGTCAAGGTCTTTTCGCAAAATGCGCCACAACACCGTCACAGAGAAGCCCAACGCTTGAGAAAGGCGTGTGAGAGACTGATTTGGGTTTTCCTCAATTGATGTGCTAGCGGCAGCAATATTCTCGACACTACGGGCACTTCTTTGTCTCACTGACACGGGAACATTCTGTACTGAGACTGTGGATTCAAATTTGTTTACTAAACGCTCAATTGTTTATATAACTGGACGATTATTACGACCATAAATTGGACGTAGGGCTCTTAAAGTTGAGTCCACTGACTCCAAATTTCGGTAATAAATTTTAATAATTTCGACTCGTTGTTGGATCGTATATCTTTCCATGATGGAATGTCAAACCTTAATAAAAGAAATGTCAAAAGAGCAGGTGTTCCTATCGGTCTGCTATTGGAGCGTCCCTATTAAAAAACCCGTTACAAGAAGTGTAGAAACAGTTTGAAGATGAAGAACTGAAGTCATTACTCGATGCAGATTGCTGCCCAACATATGAATAGCTTGCAGAATCTTTGGAACCATTTCAAATTTCAACCGGATACATTCAAAAGTGAAGCGATTAGTTAGGTTATGTTAGGTTAAAAGATCGATCCAAGAAGGATCTCACTTGGACAGCTTAGAACGCCAGTCCGTGGTGACGTGTCTTTCATCTATCACCACATGATCGATCTGGTTGGTGGCTCTTCGATCAGGCGGCAGCCAGGGAGCTTAATGAATTTCCTTAAGCTGGAATCTAGTACTATAACCTTTTTTTGGGCCCGGCGAATCCACTAGCCTCAGTCTATTTAGGAATGCTTCATCATGGAGGCTGAATTTACCGACCGTTGTGCCAAAGATACCTTCTTTGACATCGTGGAAGGGGTAGTTCGCATAAGTGCGCCCCACCAGACATTGAGAAAATAGCTCTAAGAATGTGAACCGACATCTACCAATAAAGAAGGATAAGACTTCCAATTAGTTACGAATCGCTGTTCAAACAGTTAACTCTTTTTTATTCGTTAAAGTTTTTTTTTTACCGAAAGAAGGAGTCTTGGTCAAATTAATCAGCAGTTAACTGACAGATAGCTTCTAACAAGGCATTGAGAAAAAGGCCCTAAAAATGGAAACCGATCTCTCCTATTAAAGAAAACAGTTGATGGGCGTACTCTCTTTCTATCTATATCCAATCTGTCAGTAAAGTCCACGTTCAAGAAAGTTTTCTAGATTTAGAAATGACTTCCAATCTGATATGATTCGCTATTTAAACAGTTAACTTCCTCCACACTAGAAGCTTGAATTCCTACACTTAAATTCCTACTCCTTTACAAGCACAGCTACAAGAAACTACAGCTACTTGCATGCAACATGCAACGCTTCAACTCAATACTAATTGTGGGTGCAAATGACCGCGTTGCACGATGAACGTATTAAGTAACCTGCATGCAACATATGAAGAGTTAAGTTCACTACCTGCCACAAGCGCTGCAAATGTCAGTTAATAAAAGCGTAAAAGCGCAGAAATGCGTTCCATTGATGCCTTGCCTTAAACTAGGTGCAGACCATAATACAGGGTCAGACTAAAAAAAGGCAACGCGGATAAAACACCAGCAGCGGCAGCGGATATAAATGCAACACTAATGAGCATGAAATGCAACTACACGGAAGTGCAGTGAGAACTCCACCTCCACCGTACTTACGTAAATAACTTTCATTACAGAGCTCGTAAAATGTCCTTCCTTGAGCTCGATGTGCTGTGCCGTTAACCGGCAGCACTCGGCTCGTGCAAAATAACAGTAAACAGTTGAAATTAAAACAAAGCAGATGAATGCACACATGCATTTATTGTTGTTTTTTTTTTTTGTATTTTGTCCCCTCTTACCGTTATATACATGTATTTACATATGTGTCGTCTGTTTTCAGGTCCATTTCAGTCGCGCCATGCCAGCTGGTCAAGTGCCTTTTTCGCCACTGTTTTATTTCAATTTCCATTTCAAGAGATGAGTTGTTGCTGCTGCAACAAGGAGCAAACAACATGCAACATATAAAATTGCAATAAAGATTGCCACCCTTCGCACTTTAGACACACATATTTCGTGTTGCATTAGGCGCATCTGCTAATGTGGGTGCGAGTGCATATATATATATGTGTGTGTTTGTTGTTCTTGCCACAAACAGCACACTTTTACTTGCGCACCGTCTGCCTGCTGGCAATTTCTGTCTACTAGTGGCATTATTAAATCCCCTTCCGTTTCACTTGCACCCAACCAAATCCATACATATGTTTGTCTGGACAACTGGCCTTCGACCGTACCCCCAACCCCACACTCTACTCTCTCAAACACTTCCCAACTTAAAATATGGTTCATTGTCATATTAAGTGCTGCACTTTTTCGCTCCCAACTTGTGCGGAAATGCCTGCCTCTGTTGCTCGTTCGCAAGTCGTTGCGCTGCGCGGGGGTCTCGTGTTGCCGCCTCGTATGTCCAGTGTGGCTTTGTTATGAAACAGATGAACATATTTAATGCCGCTTGGCTGCGTGTGTTGAGTAGGTTTTATTATTGCATTTTATTCATCATATGACGATTATGTTAAGCGCTTACCAACAGACGTGTCCACTGGACGGAAAGTGAGCGTCGGTTATTAAATCCTCGCAACAAGATGGGGGAAGGTGCATCTACATGTAAAGCTGGGGGTTTTATGACCAATGTTTTGATCATAAAATGTTATGAAAATAGCTTTATGAGCATTGACGGTTTATATTTTCTTTCTTTACATCTGTATTTTGTTTAATATATATAATTGGATATTTTAAGTTTTAAGAAAAAATTCATTAATCATACTCACATATAGCCGATATTTGCGTTAAAAAGTCAACCCTAAGGTCGAAAGTCTTGATAATGGGAATGAATATCTTGCAAAAGTTTTGACCTGGAGAGTTAAAAAATGGGCGGAATCGGACTTTGGATATAATTTGTTAGTTGGTTGAAAGAGAGACGCATGGACGCCAGACACCAACTCAGCTGGCCAATGTCTCTTTCAGTTTAGACTGCAGGCTAAACAATCCCATAGATAATATATCAGCGTCTCAAATTTTCTAAATGTGGGCTCTTAAGGATAAGTGCCTTGTGATGATCTCTCTAATATTACTAAATTCCTTTTGGCTTATAAGTATAAGCCCTTTGGTCTGTCCACCATACGTAACCAGTGTTGCTCTTTTTCCAAGACTTGATGTATTCTTCAAGGATATGTTGCTTCAAGCAACCTTAAAAGAGCTTATGCTATAAGCCAGGTCTTCTTCTTCCTCTGATTCCATCAGCGCTTACTGCGTCGAATACTCTCAAAACTGTTGGGTTTTTATCCATTCGAATGACATGATCTAGCCAGCTTATCCGCTGTCTCTTAGTTCGTTGAACTATGTATGTATGTATATCTCATACAGTCCATCGTTCTATGGACTACGGTATTTGCTATTGTCAAGGCGCAAATGACCATAAATCCTCCGCAAAACCTTTCTCTCGAAAACTCATAACGCCGACTCATCAGATATTGTCATCGTCCATGTCTCTTCACCTTATAGCACGGCGGGGATAATATTGACTTGTAGAGATTATTCGTCGAGAGATTACTTTATTTCTCAATGGCCTACTCAGTCCAAAGTACCACCTGTTGGCAAGAGTTATTCCGCGTTGGATTTCGAGGCTGACGTTGTTTTTGGGACTAACACTGGTTCCAAGATAGACAAAATTAACTACGACTTCGAAGTTATGACTATCAACAGTGAAGTGGGAGACAAATCACGAATACAACGACTGTTTTTTGATGACAGGAGATATATCGCCTTGCCCTCATTCACTACCAGATCCATTTCTGCAATCAATTAAGGTCCAGGATTTATTTCCACTTCCAGTTTAATTGTTATTGGTGCCTGTTTTCCTTTTGTTACTTCTTCCCATTTGTTTTGTTCATGTATCCTCTGCAACGTGTGCTTTCTAATTGTTTCCTGGCATAGCTTTGGCATTGCAACTACTCGTACTCCTGCGTTAAGTACATAATTCCATGAATTCAGTTGAAGAAGTTATGACTTCAAATGGAGAAAGGCACTTAAAATAGTTGGCAAGCAAGTAGCAAGTTGGTGGAAGTGAGTATGAGGAGAGTGAATTAAAACAATTACTATAACTGTAACCATGAAGGTATTTAACGAACTTTAAGAATTTAAGTTGTTTTAAATTTTATTTACTATCAACTCCTGCCATCAATGCCAATGGAGACTAAACTCCTCAGCATTGTTTTATAATGTCTGGAAACTCAAATGCTTACAAAATATATGGTCACTAACCACCGCTAAGCTTTGAATAACCATAAGCCCACCGAATATTTCGATATAAGTTTGCATAAGTGCAAAAAATTGCTTAGCGGTCATCATAAAATGCCAGGGAAAAACAAAAAGTTGCCAACAAAGTCGTAAAAATATTCTAAAAATGGCATTATACATATTTTGTTTTTGTTTGGTTGCGACAACGCAAACTTAAAATAAAATACCAACTAATGGCGGTCATAAAATGCTGCTCCTTTCGTTGCAACATGTTTATGCATTCGTTGCCACAAATGCAACGTACTTGCATACCTTTTCGTATTATTCTGTTTTATTTTCTCGCATTTCTTTGCGAATATTCAGTGAAAAAAGAACATATAGGAAGAAGAGACCATTACTTAGGGTCAATGCAGGACAACACATTTGCAGTCTACATTCGCTTTGTGGTCAAGTTGTAAGACCTAACCTTGCACAATTTACTTTTTTAAGTTTTGAAATAAGTAATTTAATGCAAATTAAACAGAAGGGTGGGACGTACTTGAGTACTTAAAATCTGTGTGAAAATAGACACATTATATTCCGTCGAGAGAGTTTTAGGACAGAAAAAATATACATACATATATATTGTCCTCGTCAAAGTAATCACCCTTGTCCCCATTTACTTCTAATAACGTTTTTTTAATTCTTGAAACAGTTCTTAAAGTCAATTTCTGAAATATATAGTACATATTCAATACGTAGCGTTGCACGTTTAATGTTCAAAATGGTTTCCCCAAAACGTTTGGTTGAGTTTGCTGAAAAGCTAGAAACAAGCAAAAAAAAAAGTTGTCCGCCCATAATTCCGGTCTCTTTATACGATTAGCTTCGCGCAAACGGCGTATAACACTCAAATAGTATTCTTTGTTGACAGTTTGACCAGTCGGAAGAATTTCGGAGTGCGCCACACCTCGATAATCGAAGAAAACTGTCAACATAGCCTTAATTTTTAACCTGCGTTGTGCTGGTTTTTCGGCTGCGGCTCACCTTTACAACGATATACGGCCGATTGATCGTCTGTTTCCGCGTCATAAGCAAAAATCCAAGACTCAAAACCATTAATAATACGTTTCATGACATTCTGGTATTCAGAAAGCATGGTTTCACAAGCGTGTACGCGATGCTATTTTTCGAAAAAAGGCGAATAATTTTGGAGCCAAATCGTGCTTTCACTTTTCTGAGGCCCAAATGATTTTCACTGATTCTTCGGATATTCCAAGGTTGCCAGTAAGACCTCTGACTGTTAATCGTCGATTCCCAAGTACCAATTTCTTTATTATATTGATGTGTTGATCATCAGTTGATGGTTCGATGGTTCACTTTTTCGCGATAAACAATAATCACCTAAGACCTTTTTCAACATTCTGAATGTTTCGTGTAAATTGAGGTAATGCATACAACCTTTAGGTGAACAAAACTATTAAAGTCTGCCTATTGGTTTCATGAATCTTCGAAGAACCATATATATAAATATAGCATACCGCAGCAATGGAGTCAATAAAATTCGTAAAAAACTAAGTGATTAAGTTGTCCTTGACATTGACATAAAAACTATGTACATAAATGTGCATTAAATACATATACATATATGTAAATGTGGAAAAACAACCTAACTGTCAGCATCTAACTCTATTTTTTTTTTTTTGTTTTATCGTTGTCGGTGATACTATTCTTAACATGGGACACAACTTCACTCAACTCTAAATAAAAACATAAATAACGGGTGATTTTTTTGAGGTTAGGATTTTCATGCAGTAGTATTTGACAGATCACGTGGGATGTCAGACATGGTGTCAAAGAGAAAGATGCTCAGTATGCTTTGACATTTCATCATGAATAGACTTACTAACGAGCAACGCTTGCAAATCATTGAATTTTATTACCAAAATCAGTGTTCGGTTCGAAATGTGTTTCGCGTCCGTGTCCGATGAGCGATGAGGCTCATTTCTGGTTGAATGGCTACGTAAATAAGCAAAATTGCCGCATTTGGGGTGAAGAGCAACCAGAAGCCGTTCAAGAACTGCCCATGCATCCCGAAAAATGCACTGTTTGGTGTGGTTTGTACGCTGGTGGAATCATTGGACCGTATTTTTTCAAAGATGCTGTTGGACGCAACGTTACGGTGAATGGCGATCGCTATCGTTCGATGCTAACAAACTTTTTGTTGCCAAAAATGGAAGAACTGAACTTGGTTGACATGTGGTTTCAACAAGATGGCGCTACATGCCACACAGCTCGCGATTCTATGGCCATTTTGAGGGAAAACTTCGGACAACAATTCATCTCAAGAAATGGACCCGTAAGTTGGCCACCAAGATCATGCGATTTAACGCCTTTAGACTATTTTTTGTGGGGCTACGTCAAGTCTAAAGTCTACAGAAATAAGCCAGCAACTATTCCAGCTTTGGAAGACAACATTTCCGAAGAAATTCGGGCTATTCCGGCCGAAATGCTCGAAAAAGTTGCCCAAAATTGGACTTTCCGAATGGACCACCTAAGACGCAGCCGCGGTCAACATTTAAATGAAATTATCTTCAAAAAGTAAATGTCATGAACCAATCTAACGTTTCAAATAAAGAACCGATGAGATTTTGCAAATTTTATGCTTTTTTTTTTTTAAAAAAGTTATCAAGCTCTTAAAAAATCACCCGTTATTAGCAACTCCTTTTCAGACTTGCTTCATATGCAAATCATATTACTTCGTGTTTTGCAAAAGTATATGGTGTTTACATATTTATATTAACAAAAAAATTTGAACACATCTCGAATATAAGTAGTATTGTATACTTTTGTTTACATCAAAAACATTCAGAAACTTACTCCTTGACGTGGTCAACTATTATTTGATTGCACTTGAATAAGAAAAACATATTTACGTAGTTCTACAACATTAGCGTGGTCTCTTAATTTTAAAAAAAATGTTTTCGGAAAGATTTTCTAACTTCAAAAACTTTTGATACATTTAAAGGTGAATATTTCACAGTGGGGCAAATCCGTTTGAGGTCGGGGTGAGATCTAAAACCTCCTCCCAGCCTACAATCACGAATATAGAAGAGTCCCCTATTAAAAATGAGCAGGTTTTCGCCAACAATGAAATCAAAGAGCGACTCACGTCCGTTATTAATGTCCAAGCTGGCCCAGATTGGGTGCTGCGAGTTAGTGTCCTCAACAATATGGGGGGTGCCCTCACCACATAAGGGGGTATTATGGTCTAGACGCATAAATTTTAGGCATTTTTTAAACTAAGATAAAAAGAAATGAAAAACATTTTTACTATACATTTTTTATATGTTTTTTATTGACATTTTAATTATATAAAAAAAATTCAAGAAAAAAAAAAACAAAATTCGTCGAGATACGGGCCGGTGGAGTGGGGGGTTCAAAAAAAATCGTATATTGATAATACGTCCTGGTTGACGTGATTTCAACTCTTTTAGAGATCTAAAACACAAAAAATAAGAAGATTCGTTATCGGGTTGACCATTTTCAAAAGAAAAAAACAAAATAACAAAATGGCGTCGACTTGAAAAAAAAAAATTTTAACCCGATTTTTTCGACCTTTTGGATTTTTTTAAAAATACTTCAAATAAAAATTTTTAGAAATTCAAGGCAGACACGATAGAGCATTGTATAAAGAAGATATATACCAAATTTCAAAGGAATCGGTTCAGTAGAACTACAGATATCATTTCAACCACCTCAAAAAAGTAGTTTCGAGAAAAACGAGTTTAAAGTTTAGGAGATAATTCTAGTGAACAAGGACGCCACGTCACAAAATCGGCTGTATCTCCGAAAACAAGTCGAATTTTCAAAAATCCTTCCAAGGTCATATTTTTGTCTAAACTTTGAAACTATGCAAAAAAAATCGATTTTTTCAAAATCCTAGACCAGAATACCCTCATAAGCGTTGCTGAAATTGGGTAAAAGAAACACCGTTAATTCAATGCCGACCACCGTCAGGTTCTGGTTCTACCTGAAACGTTAGTCACCAGCGGCTTATGACTACATATTCGTACTCAATCCAAAGATGCTGTTACTAGTAAGCCACAGTACCTAAATTAGGGCGACATCGACTCTGCCTTTGTATGTTGGAGGAATTTCATCCTTCAGATTCCCCTCCAGACCAATTGACGAACCGCTCCCAAAACTTGCTACGTCCGAAAGACTCGGATCGTTCTCCATGGTCGTTTGACCATCTCCACCTGTCAGAGTGTATCCTGAGAACCACTTTTTCGAATCCATAGCTTATGGCTTCCTTGGTTTTGCTGAGAGGATCGACGGACTTCGTATTTAGCAGAATCACCGCTTGCCGATATGGAGCTTTAATTACCCTCTAGTCATGCGTGGATAGTGAGGGCTTACAGTATCTAAGAATTTGCTCATTCTCAGAAGGTTCATACCTCCCCCACCCAAGAAATATAGAATTGAGAAAAAGTGAGAAAAAATTTATTGTTACGGAAAACATACAAAGTCTGTGGGGCAAATCAATAATTTTTCTCATACATTTTATAATTTACATATGTTTCTCTACTTTTTCGAAACTTTTAATGGAAAATTTTATTGAGTGTTTATCTTTTCCTCCTAAGAATTTTTTCATAACATGGTAATGATCAATAAATTTCCCTCAATTTTATAAAAATCAAACCGAATTTAATAAACCGCATAAATGTCAACCAAGAGGCATTTAATCACGCAACCCTTTACCCTCAGCTAAGTCTTAGCGTACGTATTTGACTCCCCGCCCGTGCGCTAGATAACTGCTGAGCTGTTAATTCACGGGCAAACTGTCTGTCTCGGCGTTTTATTGAATCACACGTAGTTTACACAGTTGGTGTTTGCATAGTTTTTCACTCGCCCATACATTCACACACTCACATGGATAGTTTTAATTCACCTCCAGCTATTCACCCCCAAACGCCAAAGACGTATCACCTCACAGTGATATGAGACCGCGCTGCATTGAGAATTGATGTGTTGATAGAAAATGTCATTGATGATATGACAAATGTCTCCGCCATAGATTTGCTGTTTTATGACTTGTTTACACATGGATTTACTCACCCGCGTACATCGCCATGCACTCATGCGTTAATCTAACTTCATATTCTCACTACTTTCACAGCTGCATAACAGTTATTTGTTCTATTGTAGAAAGGGTGAAAGGTAACGGGTGATTTTTTAAGAGCTTGATAACTTTTTTAAAAAAAAAAAAAGCATAAAATTTGCAAAATCTCATCGGTTCTTTATTTGAAACGTTAGATTGGTTCATGACATTTACTTTTTGAAGATAATTTCATTTAAATGTTGACCGCGGCTGCGTCTTAGGTGGTCCATTCGGAAAGTCCAATTTTGGGCAACTTTTTCGAGCATTTCGGCCGGAATAGCCCGAATTTCTTCGGAAATGTTGTCTTCCAAAGCTGGAATAGTTGCTGGCTTATTTCTGTAGACTTTAGACTTGACGTAGCCCCACAAAAAATAGTCTAAAGGCGTTAAATCGCATGATCTTGGTGGCCAACTTACGGGTCCATTTCTTGAGATGAATTGTTGTCCGAAGTTTTCCCTCAAAATGGCCATAGAATCGCGAGCTGTGTGGCATGTAGCGCCATCTTGTTGAAACCACATGTCAACCAAGTTCAGTTCTTCCATTTTTGGCAACAAAAAGTTTGTTAGCATCGAACGATAGCGATCGCCATTCACCGTAACGTTGCGTCCAACAGCATCTTTGAAAAAATACGGTCCAATGATTCCACCAGCGTACAAACCACACCAAACAGTGCATTTTTCGGGATGCATGGGCAGTTCTTGAACGGCTTCTGGTTGCTCTTCACCCCAAATGCGGAAATTTTGCTTATTTACGTAGCCATTCAACCAGAAATGAGCCTCATCGCTCATCGGACACGGACGCGAAACACATTTCGAACCGAACACTGATTTTGGTAATAAAATTCAATGATTTGCAAGCGTTGCTCGTTAGTAAGTCTATTCATGATGAAATGTCAAAGCATACTGAGCATCTTTCTCTTTGACACCATGTCTGACATCCCACGTGATCTGTCAAATACTACTGCATGAAAATCCTAACCTCAAAAAAATCACCCGTTATGAGGTTGGCGCTTAGGTGACCTAGTGGGAAATTGACTTGGTTAAAAGTTATTTTGATATACTTTTGGTTGTGCGTTTTTTGGCAAATAATCGTCATTTGCAGGGGGTGTTGATTTCCTTCTTTCGGTCAAAGAAATATGCGGCTGAATCATATCGAGAACCACAAAAAGTTAACGGAACTGCTGCCCCAGGTGAAATAACGTGCCGTGATTGGGTTTGTCAAAGACGGCGACTTCGATATAACGACCGTCCGCGTAAAAGGGAAAAAGGAAAACCCTTCGAAGACGGTGAATTGCAGACATTGTTCGATGAGAATCCGTGTCAAACGTAAGAAGGCTTTTCTTAAAAGTGATTACATAAACTGGGGATGATTCACAAACAAGGAACTTGGGTTCATTATGACCTCAATGCCAGGAGAGGCATGGAAAAGTTATTCTGCCGCAATAAAACCTTCGAACTCACATTACCAAAACCACTAAAACCTACCAGAAAAATGGAAAGCCCTCCCCGCCTGCTTTACTTCCCATATATTGCACCATCCGATTATAATTTGGTC
>CM050323.1:52235076-52382251 GCA_027475135.1 Bactrocera correcta
ATATAATGTATACACATGTTTACTTTAATAATTACAAATGTTGTGATCGCTGCCTTCATAATTCATTTTCCCATCTAACTGCCTCACACACACACACATTAGCAAGCACACTTTTACCTGCATTGCGGTTTTTTGTTTTCTTTCTGCTGCTACACAACTAATCACAAGTGACGCTAATGAATTGCTGGCGGTGCTGAGCTGTGGCAAAACAAACATTAACTGATTTCATCGACAATGTGAGGTGTTGCCTCATTTGCATAAGCCGCAGGTGGCAATCGCTTGTCTTCGCTTGCCTTGCGCCGTGTCTTGGCCAAAAGATAATTAAACTTATATTAAAAAAAATAGTTAAAATAACACAATATAAATTTAAATAAATGACAATGTGCTTAAAAGTGTAGCGATCATTAGCTGTGCTCGAGTTCGCACACAGATTCGTTGCAGTCATTAAGCTGCTGTAGGCGGTTGCTGGGGAGGGCGGCATATTTATGGCATAAGAGACATGAACTTTGATGAAAGTGATTGATATGGCTGATGTAGATGAATTTTCTGGTAAAGAAAACAAATTAAAAAGAAATTTTTTCAACAATTAAGGTTTTGGAGCTTGTGAACTTAAAAAGCTTTTACTAAATAGAGCTTGCATCAACTCCCTAAGCCATAAATTTTAATAGAATGTAGAATTTCTCTTTAAAAAAAGTCAAAACAGCACCACAATTGTCTAATGTTACACTTTAATAATCCAACGAAAGCTTTATTCTGAGAAAGCTCGACTGTCCTCTAAAGAAGCGGTCTTGACTTTGAGGACCACTGACATTAACGGCTAGTTAGTTACGCAAATCACATAAAAAAAGTATAAACACTAATAGAAAAATTTATTCTTGGCATAGAAACCAAATTAATTATTTCGGGATCCCGAAAAATTGAAAATGTATTTCGGGATTATGCTTAGTTAAACAAGCTGGCATACTAATTATGAGAATAAATCTATTTTCAAACACTGAAATTCGGGATTGATGTAAAATTTCTTTAATAATCAACCGAAAGCTTTATTCGGCGAATGCTCAACTGTGCTCTAAAGAAGATCTCTAAACTTTGAGGATCACTAAGTTAATAAAGAAAAACATTTAAAAAAATGAATACCTATAGAAAAAGTCACTGCTGGCCTAGAAACCAAGTTAATTATTTCGGGATCCCGAATAATCGAAATATTTCGGCACTATTTTTAACTAACGAGCTAGCTTCCAAAATATGATCATAAATCAATTTTGAACCACAGAAATTCGGGATTGAAATAAAATTTCGGGATTATATTTCGGGACTAAGTTTATTATACAGGTACATAAAACTATTTTCACTAATTAAATTTAAAAAAAAGTTCTTTATGTTTGCTCGTTTTCCTTTCACACCAAAATCAGAAAAATTTCGATGAAAGCTTTTAGACGAAAAGTTTTTTAGTTTACTATCTTTGAAAGCTTTAAAGTTAGTTTATCTTTGAAGTATAAATTTGCTTCCTAAAAATTAAGTGAAAGCTCTTTAAACCTACTTTTTTCATTCGAAAGTTCTAAAGATTCAAATTTTTAAATAATTTTTGGTGATTAATTCAACAATTTTTAAAAGTAATTTTAGTACATAGTGCAGTTTCTCTTTGAAAGCTTTCAAAATAAACCACATCAAAGGAAGTATAAATTTCGTCCTACGACTAAGAATTAAGTGAAAGCTCTCTAAACCTATCTCTTTTATTCGAAAGCTTCCAACTTTTAATCAATCTTTTGATGATAAGTTCACCAATTTAATATCTCCATACCAAAGCTTCAAAAGTAAGCTTAGTAGCCATTGAAGCTGCTCTTGGAAATCTCTTTAAATAAACCAGTACATATATTGAAGTATAAATTTCATTCCACGACTAAAAATTGACTGAAAGCTCTTTAAACCTATCTATTATAAGCTTTATGAGTTCATAACAAGCTTTAGAATTCCCAAGTAAACTTAGCCTTATATAAATATATTAATTCTACAATCCTCTGTTTTTTTCTTACCCGGTCTACAGAAAACCCATTGTCTTCCCACCACCACAGAAGCACTACAAAATCGTTTTCATTAAGGCGCCATCACCACCAGCACCAACCGCACCAGTGATTCCAGTTATACCACAAAACGAAGAGAAGACACTGGTTTATGTGTTGGTCAAGAAACCCGAAGAACAACCCGACATTGTTATTCCCACACCGGCACCAACACAGCCCAGCAAACCCGAAGTTTACTTCATTCGCTACAAGACACAAAAGGAAGAGACCGGTCCATACCCGAACAGCATTGCGCCACCACCATCCGGCGATTATGGTGCACCAGCAGCGCCATCGGCACCCTCAGCGCCCAGCTCATCATATGGTGCACCATCGCACTAAATTTTGTGAGCCAGCCAGCAAAGGAAGGAAGAAAGGATGGATGGTGGAAAGAAAAGATCCAAAGCATATTTTGTTCATAGTAGAAAGAAAGTAATACATGAAGCAGCGAGAAGGTGTAGTACATAAGAAACATTTTTTAGAGGGGAAAAGATAAAGTTTTAACGGATGTCAGGAGAAACCTGAGAAACGTATGTTCGAGAAGTGTAAAATGTTGCAGATTATCCATTGAGTAGCGTGTGGCAGTGTTGTTGTATGTGTAGAAGAAACGAAGAATCCATGAAATCCCGTTTTCACATAATTTGTAGTCTACTTTTGCGCGCCTAAACTACCTAAAAGTTAAGTTTGTTGTTTTTTTGTGGAGATTTGCTCTATTATTTTACTTGTACTTTGACTAACATACGCTACGATTTTAATATTTACTCATTTTTACAATAATTTCTAACTAAGCAAATAGAAAAGCTACAAAAAAAACTTTTTTTTTAACGTGTGACAACCAACAACGCCTCGAAGGTCCAGTTTTGCTGGTCCGTAATTAACTTTTTTGTTTTTATTTACGAATATCAATGATTTTTAAGTTTTTTTGCGAAAATATTTGTGAAAGCATAAAAGCTCTATCGAAAGCTCAAAAGCTCCAACGAAAGCTCTTTTTGAATTTGCCAGCAAATATTTGTGAAATAGTTATTTTTGTTGTTCTCCATAAGCGTCGCGTTGATAATGTGCGTGCTTGCGCTCTTTACAAGTCGCCCTACTCCTCCATCTCTCTCTCTCACTCTCTCTCTCTCTCTCTTTAGCGGCTACTTGCTTGTGCGCTCATTTTTCAACGTAATTTGACTGTTTGTTTCATAAATTATTTTTGTTTTAATATTTAGTTTGTATGGATGCGTTATACATAAACAAAAAAAAAATTACAAATATATTTTTATTCTCTTTGTTCTCTTAGTTTTTAATATATACACTCATACACTCACACATATTTGTTAATTTTTTTTATTCACACCAATCGTTTATTTTTAAAGCATTTCAATTAAACTCTCCGATTTTATTCTTGTTTGTGTAATGTTCTTAATAAAAAAAGTACATACATACATACACGTGCAAGTGTACTGCAACTGTACTTGTGTAGGTATGTAAGTAGATAATTAACATATTACGAAAATGTAATGGAAATGTTAGGTTGATGATGGATTTAATAAAGATCGTTTTTATACATAACAGTATTTGATGTTGTTGTTGTTTTTTAATTCTTTGAATTTTGCCTCACTTTGACAGGGGACTTAAGGAAATGATTTAATTTTAGAAATTAAGGCATGGAAATTATTAGGGTGTGTCCGCTTCCTGTAGAAGAAAGGTAAGAGGCTCTAGAACTGTCGGTACGCAAAGCCAAACCGGCGCTTAAGCAAAATGCCAAAAGACTGCGCACCACTTACTTTCACCGATGAGAAGGTTAGGAGTGTCATCAATAAAGCAAAATCCCCCAAATCCATTGGCCCTGTTGGAATAAACATGTTGATGCTAAAGCACCTAGGCTCAACGGGAGTAAGCTTCCTCATCAAAGTTTACAACCTGTCGCTGACAAGTCTTCAAATATTTGATGTGTGGAAAATTAGAAATCACTACAGAAACCAGGGAAGGGCGCCAGCAAATGGTAGTCCTATCCTCAGTAGTGAAGACACTTGATCCTTTGCTACTCTCGACCTGAGACTAGGAAAGCACCAGCAAAACTTCCGTAAAGTACACAGCACCACCACAGCACTTATCGTCATAACCGCCCAGATAGTTCATGGCCTCAATCAAAAACCATCCTATGAGAGGACGATTTTCGAAGTGTTGAACTTGTCGGAAGCCTTTGACACAATAAATCCCCCAACGCTACTTGAAGACATCCAAAAATCTACGCTCTTTCTAGGTTTGAAGAGGTGAACTATGACTACCTAAATGGTCGGTAATCATGAGTACTGTTTCGAGGTAACAATTCGAAATTGGGGAGAATTAAACAGGGGGTTCCGCAGGGTGGTGTCCTTATGTCAATGTTTATATGTCAAAACTCCCTTAAACATTAGAGGGGATTTCTATCATCTCCTACGCTAATGATCAAAAGTAAACGGCTATCTATCCGACCTTCCATACTAAATCCACAGCGACCATATTCATAAACTGGACGAAGGAATACAGACTTGACCTTAATCGATGGCGTTAAAATTCCTACTGTCAATAACCCTAAAATTTTACGGGTGATACTAGACTGTTTGGGCTCCGTTACTTCTCACAAGACCGCGATTATTGTACATAACCGCAATATAATCCTCGATTCCCTGCCTGCAGCACATGGAGAAAGGACAAAGAAGCGTTGTTGAAAACGTACAAGGCAATCGGTCGGCCGGTCCTTAACGACGCTGCTCCAATGCGGTCTCCTAGATGCAATGAAGTGCAAACCAGGAAGTTTCAAACATGCCAGGACACTGCACTCCGGACTATTACGAAGGAGCATATCGAGACCCACTCTTAGCGGCCTGTTAAGAGCATCAAGAGGTTCTTCCTTAGCTATGTCGACGACATTCATAGTGAAGCAATAAACAGCTAAACCAACACATTTGACATCTCTTTTTTAATGGTCCGAGCCCATCGAAAAAGCACGTTTCCTGGCCTACTGTCCTAACGGGGACAAAGTAGACGATACAACAATGCAGTCGTCGTCCCAACGAGGCAACATTGAAAGATCCCTGTAACGATTATGTCTCAAGGTAAGAGAGCTGATGAGAAAAGCTGACACTCTAAAAATACTGAAGGAACTATTCAACAAGTATCGTTCAGAAATATTTAGAACCGGTATAGCTGTGGGCAAGGTACATATGTGACACTCGAGCTCACAATCGGAGCACTCTGATTTTGGGCATTATTTGGAGTTCTTCATTAGTATTAATTACGAATTTTTCGTTATTATGTAACCTTTGAGAAAACAGGGATCCACTATTTCGTTCCGAAGTCCAGACGATTGTCATCCGGAGGAACAACATCGACTATTATTCATCATTCTGAGATCATATGCAGAACGAAGTTGTAGAAAAATAGTCTCTTTTTAATGAAGATTTTGTAAATCCGTGTTATAAATAAGGAAAACGGATGGCACATGGAAATAATTGTCCGGACTGACCTGTATTTGAACCTCAGTGCTTTTTTCTGTTCTCTGATTTCTGGAGGATGCTCGTTGGAAAAAAATGTTGTGACTTTGAAGATGTAATCATCATTCATATATAAAAACTGTCCACTTCAATTAATTTTGAAAATATTACATCCCATCCTAATTTGCTCAAATTCTACATAAGACAAGCTGCTTCTTGCTGCTTCATTGAAGTTTGACTTTCTGCCTTTCCTGCACCACCACTTGCCTAATTTTCCCTAAAAATAGTTGTGTACGCACAAGTAATATGTATGGATGTGCTCCTTATAGCACACCACCTCCTGCCACCTGCCACTTGCCATTTAGCTGTCAATCAATTTGCATCTCTTGAGTGATGAACAACACACAAAGAGAATGCTTAATGAAATTTACGCCATTAGCTGCATACATTCTCGCATGGCTACTTATGTCGGCGCTTGTAGTACTTGAGAGTATCTTTTTGACAGCAGCGAACTAGCTAACAGGTAGCATGTCTTCTAAGTAATATTGCTACACGAAAGCCCGGAAAAGCATGAGCATAATCGAGTTGCAGACGTCTAACAAAGAGAATTCGAAATTTGATTGATTTTTGATAGATAATTGTATTTTTAGGAAGGATTTTCGCTTGGAGAGACTTATTACTTCCTCTGTTAGTAAGAAATGGGAAAATTATCAGGGCAAAGTAGCTTTTTTACTGTATGTTTGTATATTTGACAAGCATAAGACAAGACGTCTGCGAAATTTATAAGCAAAGCAAGACTTTGAAAATAAGTATTTAAGAACTGATGAAGGTCAAAATCTACCACCCTTGGCTATGATATGACCGATAAGAGTTACAGTAAAATTAACACGACAATCTTTGGGAACTATGGAAATGTCTTTCTTGCATTGTTGATCCTTACAGCTGTAAATAATATCAGTGTATGAAGCCATGTGAAAGGGATGGACTTATTGCAGGTCTTAGCAAATTTTCTGCTATATATAGTTTATTTTTTATTTACATATCCAAACAGGGTTAGATCGCCAATTTTCGGTTTAAGTTCGGGTCAATTACAGTAGCGGTTTTGGTGGAATTTAAGATTTACTATTTATAGTAGTATGGGATTAAAGCTCGATTTCGTCTTTTTCCGACTTTTACCTTCTTTGATAGGTTAGGTGGATTTAAAAGTAAAAAAAGAATTGATTTTAATTTTTCGTTTTTATAATATGAAATTTTTTCGAGCCACTGTGTGGCAAAAATTTTACCAAAAAATGTGTTCATAGTATATAAAGAAATAAAATGTTAATTGTTTTTTACCCTGGCCCAAATTAAGACTTATTCATGCACTAACGAAATGTTTTTGATTTTTCGTTTTAGATGAACCAATAATGAATTATATGTAGTATAGAATTATAGTAGTATCGACCCGTTTTTCTCTATTTTTGTTAATAACACAACCTATAAACACTCGACATTCCAAAAAATGTTCCCTGGGTTTCATGAAGTACCTCACATCCGATCACCAATTTACTTTTTTAGGAAGTAAATCGGCCGTATGTTCGAAAATTCTGATATTAGTTATCTGGGGGGCTAGGTAAAGTTTTGACCCAATTTTATTTATTTTTAGCACAAAAATATAGTGCTGTGAGCTAAACACGTTCTCTCATTTTCATTGAGATTACTCAAATATTGGCCGATATATTCAGTAAAAAGTCACCTGGAAGTTCGAAAATCTTTATATTAGGTATATGGGGACTCTGGGAAATAGCGTACCGATTCAACTAATTTTTAATGCACGCAGTTACTATCGCCAGCAAAGAATTTCCTCTGAATTTCAATGATATTTCCGGTCAAAACTCGTCTATAGATACTGGGGTCCACATATTCGGTATCCAGACGCTTAAAGGGCTGAGTCTGGATTTGAGAAATTTTTGGTCGCAAGGTGGCATACTTATAAAGGAATTATTAGTGCAAAATTGTATCCCGATATATAAATTACTTTTTGCTTTGTGTACTGGTTAGTGAAAGAATCAAATGAACTTTAAATTTGTGCTATATGGAAAGTAGGAATGGTGGTAGCCCGATTTCACTCATTTTCACGCTGTAATACAGGAATGTGGAAACATTTTTACATTTCGAATTTGATTAAGGTTAGTAGAGATATATGTATGATTTCCACTGAAGATGGTCTGTGCTACGCCCAATGTTCAATTTTGGCCCGGCTCGTTTGAAAGCCTCTCGGTGGTAAATTTCAATATATCTGGCATATTTGGTTATTGATTTATCACGCTTTTGGTAGTTTTTAAAAGTACCTTTATATGGGGAATGGGCGGGAATATCATCCAATTTTATCATTTTCACACTGTGGGTAGAACTCTTTACAGTATTGGCGTTGTACTTTATAGGGTTAAAAGATATGCACATTAAAGGGCGGCGATATGCCAATTATTTCAAAGTTTTTACCCCACAGTTGCCCCGTGATACGTCGAACTCCAGTACCAATTTACAGTTTTATATCTTAGTATAGTGCTTAGTTATGACCTTTCATACGATTTCGAAAAATGGTCTTTTGTGGACGTGGCAGTAGTCCGATTACGCCCATTTATTAGCTCCTCCTCCATTTTTTGCCAAGAAACGCGTGTACCAAGTTTCATTATGATATCTCAATTTTTACTCAAGTTACAGTTTACTCCGACTGATGAACGGACGGAGAGACAGTCGCTCGGATTTCAACTCTTTTCGTCATCCTGATCAGTGATACATATTTATACAAGTATAACTCCATATCTATCTTGATCAGTTTTAGGTGATAAAAATGAAGGAAATGAAAAAAAGGTGGATAGAACTATTTTACTCCATAGCAACATGTTGCAAGAGTATAAAAAGTAGAATCTTGCAAAAACAAAAATCAGGCCGAATAAAATACGAAATCTCCTTAAAGGCTAGAATCAGCAAATATGTCTTACAGAGATCCTTAGCATAAATAAAAAAAATAATTGAAACGGAGAGTCCTCGTAGTAATAAGAAAAGTTTTATAAGCAGTATAATAACTATATTTACAATATATCTGCGAAATAAACAAGAAGTCAGCGTTAGTTGGTATCTATGGTATATAAATAAATGCACAGAAGATTACAAACATGAAACAAATTAATTAGTTCCGCATATTGTTGAATTTTTATTAGAACGAATTGAAGGTTTCTTACTTTGCATCCAAAATAACCACAGAGGTCTTATTAATCACATGTGCCACATTCGTTTCCGAGAGAATTATAGAAGGGTTGTCAATTAACTTGAATTTTGCCTTTTGTATGCTAATAAAGAGAACAATTCAATCAAGATTTGCTACAATATAAAAATTTGTCAAATGGTGGTGGAATGGTCGGGAAAATGTGTAATGAATACGTAGGGAGCAAGATAATTTCAAAGAGCGTGGGAAAAAACTGAAATGTGTTAGATTTCTTTCATAATAATTTTCTTTTCTTAATTAAAAATGTTGAGAGATAAATTTTGATATACTGGTGATATTGATATTGGTGTGTGCATTAAGGGGGTATTTTCATTCCCATTTTTTTCAGACTACCAGGAGACTACCTGTCTCTCCTCCCCTCTAATTATCAAAAAAAAAAAATCATTTTTTTTTTTTGACACGTAAGCCCCCTTTTCGTAGACCAGGTCACATATATGATTATTATTTATGCCATTATAAATGTTTGAAATCTAACATAAGTAACTTTGCATATGAAGACAGACCTTCTTCTTTATTGGCGTAGACAACGCTGACGCGGTTTTTCCATCGTTCTTCTATCAGGCCACATAAAACAACCTTTCATTTACCACTAGAAGCAAATTTTGTTAGTTTTGCGCATAAAACGATTTGCATTGTGAGTTTACCAAGATACTCGGGTCACAACAACTCCTTCAAATGCCAAAAACTACATTGCTTTACCCTTCCGTGGTAGCATATTGCTGTTCCTTCAACTTATTCCGCATTCACTTAAACCGTCGACACCTAATGTGGTTGCACTCGACCCTCGAGCAGCGGTTAGGGTGCATTGTTAATATGCTGACATTACACTTAAAAAGCTCCGCGCTTTTACACTTCCCCTCTCTTAAAGCCATTGCGCTTGTATTTAGCAGTAACTCTTTCTAATAGTTGTTGCGCTGTTGCAATGTTATTGTTTTTTTGCACACTTGAATGTCAACGCGACACTTAGCGGTGCCAAGAAAATCCATTATAAAGGTGAGAAATGTTAAGTCTTACAGTTCTTGTTGTTGCAGTTTTGTTTCAATTTTCAAGCTATGCAGATTTTAGTGATGTAGGGAGCGTTTGGTTGGTAGTAAGGTCTTTTGCTGAGGGGTATTCGCTTGATTTATGAGGCTACTCCCTTGGTTGTTTCTGACTGGCATCATACATAGGGTGAGAAGTTACATGAAGTATTTTTTTTAACGGTTATTTAAGAGTTTTTAGTTATAAAGGTGTCATTTGTAGCGTAAAATCTCCTTTGGTTTATGCTACAACCCCTGTTTTGTTTAATAAATGTGATCCACTGGAGAAATGGTAACATAACATCAAATTTTGTATGAAGAAATATTAGAATTTTACTTCTTTAAAATAAGTTTGTTTCAAAAATTATCATTATACCAATATCCCACTCACTTGCTGGTATTAATTAAGGCTTAAGGTCAGTTAACGGTGATCTATCTATCAACTTTCTATGGTAGTAAAAGCATACTTTCCTCTCAGTAGTTTAAAAGTGTTTTAATTACTTTTTTATAATTCACAGCTTTAAAAGCATCAAACAACGACTTCGTTTACTTTAAAAAAATATATTAACCCATCTTATTGAATAAGCTTATATGTATGTACATCTAGGCAGATATGTTTAACATGTGCCGCCCTTTCACTCATTTCTTTCTTACTTCGCCCAAAATTATTTCACTTAAACCTAATTTCTCTTAAGTAATTTAAAGCTTGCTTTTCACATGCTCTTTGTTACATTTCTTGCCCACTAAATGCTTACTCTTCGCTACTACAAGCAATAAACTCCGTAGAGTGATCAAAAACGAAGCATACTTTCAGGTGCTCCGAAAAAAAAATAAAAGGCCAAAAGCAGGTGTCATAAATTAACATTCGCTGGCAAAGGTACATGAAATATTTACAATATATAAAAATCAACTTTACATACATACATATAAGAAATACATACATATAAGAAAAAAAAAGTCGTTTAGCAAAAAAAAAAAACAAATATGTATCGTACTACCGACTAAACAAGTTTTCACATTTTTAGCATTTATTTACTCTTTTCCACAATTTTTTAATATTTTAGCCATAATTTGACATTAATTAACTAATGTATTAATTTCTATTATAATTTTTAGCAATTAAATTAGTGTTTTCAAGCAACTGTGTGTGTATTAGCATTTAACTCATAACAACACCTCTGGATTAATCAACCAAATGAACTAACAACAATTTTATCGCAGACTCCGCCATAAATTATACAAACACAGATTAGTGCAATTGTAACTGTTAAGGTATACATTGACATGTATGTACTTAAAAACCCGGCAATCTAAACAACTAGTTATGAAATACGGTACAACTAGTCTGAACTGGAAGGCCACCAACTAGTTTTTTTCATTCACACTATAGATATTTTTTATCTATTCATAACTTATCTATTGGTTAGAATCATACCACTTCCATACGGGTTTCAAATAGATAAAGTGCTTTCCATGACAAAATGAATTTTATATCAAGGAATTACTTGAAGTTAGATTTAGTAGAGGACCTCCGTGTTTTTGTAGACAAATATAATTACAATGATATATGACTATGAATATAATGAAAAGTATAATGGACTCATTTCGGAACCCAATTACCGAAAATGTTTGTACAAGTTTGCTGCTTCTCTGACTAGTTCAATTTATAGTCGTAAAAGTCTAATTGGAAGCTGATATTTTTTCAACTAGTTTGACGTCTTTCCTTTCTCTGCAAAACCTTTGTATGCATACATATACGATTATGATTATCAAATGCCTTTTATCACTAGGCGAACATGAGTCGATGCCGTTGACACAAACAAATACCTACAACTATTATAAAATGAACTATCAAGGGAAACATCATCCATTTTGTTGTCACACAAAAGCCTCAGTAAGACCCTCTTCTCATGTAACTGGAACTTACTACGAAAATATACACTGTATTTGTAAATGCGTTGAAAATATTTCCAAAATATCGATCGTGTTGTGACAGACGGAAGACGTCTGCGGTGTTTTAGACGTGCGTACGCTTCGAGCTGCTTTTACTGACTCGGACAACTAATTTTTTACAGCCTCAGCCATGATACGCACTCTCCTATGTGCAGCAAAAACCACACATCAACAAAAACAAGAAAGGTTCGACGTCGAAAAGGTGCAATCACAACCGACAGCCGAAAGATTTTCTACTCAACTTGCTCCTGCTCTCGGAGACCACTCATCAGCAACTCGTTATTAGGGAACTGAGGAACGGCATTTCAAGCTCCTTTCGTACAGTCGCAAACGAAATCATTGCATTTCGGAAAAGGCAAAAGTACAGCGGATACCATGAGGAGTGCCGTGTCGGAGTAGAAGAAAACAGACTGCCTATCTCGCAACACTACAATCGACAACAACACGTGAGGAATGGAGAAGATATAGTGCCATTGCCCGACCATGAAGAAGTTCGAATAGTCGGGTTATCTCTGAACAACAAAGCGGAGAGGACCGATGTATTGCCGGCCGAGTTAGTCGAATAGACGGCGAGAAACTGATAAGGAGCATATATCAGCTTCTTTGTAGAGTATGGCCCGACGAAAACATGTCCGACGATTGGAATTTAAGTGTGCTCCCGTGAAGAAAGGTATGTCACACACCAAGTAGGGATCTCTACTAGCTGTTTGATACCAAATGAGGTTTTAGACAAGGGACTCCCGATCTTGCGACTTCTTCAAACTACTGCTGGAGAAAATAATTTGTGCTCCGGAGCTGAATAGAGAAGGTACAATTTTCTACAAAAGTGTACAACTGCTGGTATGTGCCAATGACATCGATCTCATTGGCTGTAACAACCGCGCCGGTGACATCTGGTGACTCGGCGTTACAATTTTCCGTTGGAAAGACAATGTAGAGAAGAAAATGGCTACACTTGGAATCTCCAATTGGAGCCAAGTAGCGAAAAGGAAGAACGACTGGCGCCCTGTTGTAAACTCGGCTGTAACCGCGTAGGCGGTGTCTGCGCCAAGAATTGAGAATATTCTTTTGCAAAATTTTTTGATCATAACATCAAAAATACCTCATGATACCAAAAAGAGTACAACTTGTTAATTGATGGTAAAATGCTCTTTTCCAGTTCATAACATTTTCTTCAGTATAGAATCTCTCAACAATATGTGGATGCTTGCAATTTGCTCTTTTCACGATTTCATGATTGAATACTATTCATTATTATAGTTTTTGAGTTTCTCAGTATAGGTTTGATTTCTTTATTTATTTATTAAATGCAAAATAATAATACAATTATTATCTTACAGAGTAAGAAGCACTAGCTGCCAGGGCTTACGGCTTTGATATGTAAAGCGAAGAGCTTAACTTCAAAACAAATTCGGTCCTAATAACCTCCTCTACTTCGACAGAGAATTTAAAAGCAAACATCACAAATTTGCATAGAAATTTTAGAAAAGCTTCAGGGACAAAGCTCCAAAGCGACGCGACACGTGATGCGAGGTAAACATTGCAGCGAGGGTGTACGTATATGTGTGTGGGTGTGTGTGTTGAATGAAAACGTATTATTAGTGCGAGGACACACTCATAAATCAAGCGAAGAGCAGCAGCAGCGAAGCCAGCAAACTAAAGCGCCAGACACACTGGCAGACAAAATGGCAGACAGGCGAGAATAGAATTGAACATTGATGTACTTATGTATGTATATGGTAGCTGAGTCTGTATATATGTGTGTGTGTATTTTTAGACATAGTGTACGCAATCATTCAAAAGCAAACGGAAGTCGACTGGTGGAAGCAGAGGTCGATTGGTGAAACGTCACACAAATGTGAGCTATTGTGGGAATGTGTAGATATGTAAGTATGTTTGTATGTAAAAATTTATGTATTTATGTATTATACATATACATATATGTATGTCTTTGGAGTAGAGTAGACTGCACGGATTTCAATGCCTCCATTCATACCGAGTTTGCTTATTGCGCGGAGTCCTGTTGTTGCCATCACACCGGCTGTTGCCAACGCGCCAACTCCACGTACGTGCGAACTCATTAATGATGCAACACAAACAACAACATAAAATAGCAATAACAATAACAACAACATAAAAGCTGCTAATGCTACAAAAACAATGAGAAGTTTGCGTGAGCTGAGTGTTTTCAAAAAAGCGCGAAGGAAAAATGAGAACAGGATGTGAAAGGAAGCAGTCTTCATAAATGCATGCGCTGTTATATGTAAATAAATATGAATATAAAATGAAAGCACATTAACTACGGCTGCACCGAAGCTATAATACCCTTAAAAGGTGCATTTCTTATAATATAAAATGGCACAAAAAGGTCCGTATCTTCAACTTGTGCGATCAGTTTGTATGGTAGCTATATGATAAAGTGGACCGATATCAGAAATTTTTTAGAAAGTTATAGCATTGTTATTAACAGTTATCTATGTCAAATTTTGTAAAGATATATTAAGAAATAAAAAAGTTTTCCATACAAGGACTTACTTTGAATTGATCAGTTTGTATGACAGCTATATGTTAAAGTGGTCCGATCTGAAAAATATGTTGGGAGATTTGAGTGCTGTCTTAGATAATGATCTGTACCAAATTTCATCAAGAAATCTTGTGAAATAAAATAGTTTTCCATACAAGGACTTGATTTGGAACGATCAGTTTGTATGGTAGCTAAAGTGGTCCGATCTGAAAAATATGTTGGGAGATTTGAGTGCTGTCTTGATTAATAATCTGTGCCAAATTTCATCAAGATATCTTGTGAAATAAAAAAGTTTTCCATACAATGGTTTGATTTGGAATGATCAGTTTGTATGGTAGCTATATGCTAAAGTGGTCCGATCTGAAAAATATGTTGGGAGATTTGAGTGCTGTCTTGAATAATAATCTGTGCCGAATTTCGTGAAGATATCTTGTGAAATAAAAAAGTTTTCCATACATGGACTTGCTTTGGATCGATCAGTTTGTATGACAGCTATATGTTAAAGTGGTCCGATCTAAAAAAAATATGTTGGGAGATTTGAGTACTGTCTTGGGTAATAATTTGTGCCAAATTTTGTGAGGATATCTTGTGGAATAAAAAAATTTTCCCTACCATGATTTGATTTGGAATGATCAGTTTGCATGGCCGCTATATCCAATAGTGATCTGATGTCAACAATTCCGACAAACAAGGTGGGCTTTGAGAAGAAAAGCACGTGTGCAAAATTTCAGATTGCTATCTCAACAACTGAGGGTATAACAGAGAGAGAGAGAGGAAGAGAGAGACAGTCACAGCTAATTGGCCCCAATTCGCCACGCTATATATAATTTATATATATTTCTTGTCTCTGACCTTTCACTCTGGCTGTTATAAATATTTTATATACCCTATTCGGGGTATAAATATATGTAACTACATAAGCCTACAACAAAAAGACCATCACATGTGCCGTCAGCTGATTTGCTTGCTCTCGTGTGTGTGTTCGGTAAAAGCAGGCGACCACATTGGCATACTAAAAGGAAGGAAATGCACTTAAATAAATTAAATTAAATTATATAAAAATCCCTGGCACTATCAATTCCTTCAACGCACACACTACTTGACCCTCTGGAGAGCGTTCTGCTGGCCACGGCAGCTTTGGTGCACCAAAGTGTTGATTCGCACCCACTTTTTGCAATCGCTGCCACACACGTTAACTGCAGTTGCATACGTCTGGTCTTAATTCATGTAGCACACATAAAGGCACACACATACATATTTACATATATCTACATATATATTTTTGTATGCATGCAAAAGAGGCTTGCAACAGCCACTATAAAAGCACTTCACTGCAGTGGCAATGTGGTAACTGTGGCAGGTGTTAAGTGAAAGCCCAGCAAGGTGTTGCAGCTTTACTCTGTATGTGTGTGTGTGTGCAACTGTTCGTGTAGGCGTGTTATTGGGTTCAACGTATTTTCAAGTGATTCCGCTTATTTTGCGCGAAATTGTACATTTACAACTACACTTAGGCGCTTCAACTGGGATGTTGCAACGTGCGCCATACATATAGTGAGTGGTGAGTTACTAAGTCGCGCAAATGTGTGCTGGAATTTAAAATGTTGTGATATATGGAAATTTAAATGCTTAGGTATATATTCTAAAGGATAGACAGTGTGTTAGTTTGGTCGTAGGAAAGTAATCGTTCGAATGCTCACCCACAGAAGCTTTCTTTATGCAATGGATAAATCACATAACAAAAAAGATAGCGGAATAAATAAAAATCACAAATGCTGGTATCTCTTCTAGGAATAATCGAAATTGGACTATAATTTTCAGGTCTCTGGTTACCAGATTTGTGGACTTCAATTCCCATTACTTACTTTATAGCCAAGTAACTATTAATTTGGAGGATATCTTAATGAAACTAACAAGTCAATTGAAGAGTTCCCGACCTAGCATAATAAAAAATACCTTTTTGGCAAAATTCGTTTTTTTATTCAACATATTTACTTTCAAGGGTGATACACTGAGTATAGCGACTTTTCGAAACCATTTTTGTAGCACGACTTATCCTTTGCTTCAAAATAGGCCTCAGTTTCGGCGAACGTCTCTTCATTAGACAAAAATGTCTTCCCACAGAGCATTCTTTTGAGATCTGAGAACAGGAAATAGTCGCTAGGGATCAGATCTAGATGCGAAAACAATTCGAAGCCCAATCCATGGATTTCTGCAATGGTTTTCAGTGGCTCCTTGCACTGTGCATTGGCTTGGTGAAAGAACACTTTCTCTTTTTCAAATGCGGCCGTTTTTCTGCAATTTCGTTTTTCAAACGGTCAAAAAATGCTTTGTTCTAACTGCTGGTCCTTCTTTTTAGGGTAATGTTCGCTGTTGATGGCCTCCCTTTTTCAAGGTAGTCAATAAAAATGATTTCATGAGCAACGCAAAATACAGACGCCACAATCTTGCCAGTTAAGTGTTATGTCTTTCTACGCTTTGGAGCGGGTCTATCATCATGACCCCGAATCAAAATAAGAGGCTAAAGAATGGAGTTAAAATAGTTGTTCGGTTTCGAAACGTTTTCGTGTCCGGAAATCGGCCAAGAAGGTTATGGCATCAGTTTTTTGGGATGCAAGAGGAATTTTTTTGTGTATTACTGATTACTGATTGATTAATTCTGAATATTATTGTAACCTTTTGGACCAGTTAAAGGAAAAAAATCGTGGAAAAAGAGCCAGTTTGCAGAAGAAAAAAATTATTTTTCATCAGGACAATACACCGTGCCACAAGATCATTTTGACAATGGCTAAAGTCCATGAATTAAAGTTCGGTTTGTTGGAGCATCCATGGTATTCACCAAATTTGGCCCCAGCGACTTCCATTTGTTTCCAGAACTTAAAAAATTTATGCATGGCAAGCGTTATTCATCAAAAGAAGAGATTATAACGGCTGTTGAAGCCTATTTTGCAGATCTACGGATTGAAGGATCGTTGGAGCAAGTGTGTTAATGTTAAGAGAGATTACATCGATTGATAAAGTGCAATTGGAGTCATAAAATTGTATTTTTCAAACGACAAAACTTATTGAACAACTTGGTAATATAATGAATTTTAAACCCTTAATGCCTATTTTTGAGGTTCAAATTTGCTAGCAAAGTTATTTCAAAAGAAGATTTTTCTAGAAATACTACAGTTTCATGCCGAAAATGGATGAAATCGATTCATAAGTTACCCCAATAGATTGTCCCGATATACCTTATATAATGCATTTCGTTAATCTAAGTAAGACTTTATACCGAATTAATGGCTAATATTTGAGTATCTTCGTAAAATTGCGTAAAAATATTTAGTAGAGGATTCGTTAATTTAATGAGAAATGTAGACTAAACTGGCTCATACATACATGGACAATCCGTTTTTGACGAGACCTTAGTCTTTAAGAATACTATCATATCCAATACCTTTCTGAGTTTTCTTTATATAAGCAATTTGAAGCGTGAATAGCCTCAAGGCAGGTCCCTACATTCAACTCAAAATAAAGAAAATTAGGAAATGAAAAGAAGATTGTCAACTAGAGGGGAGTTTGTCGAAAAGACTGTAGATATTATGTTGGAAATTATAATTGATTTTAAGAGTACATAGTCATGCCATAATTTATGTCAACTATGAATCCATTGGTTTATTAGAAGTTTAAAGGTTTTAAACACTAACATTTATATTAAAACTTACGCTCAAGAATAAGTGAAAGCATCATTAATTTATAATAACTGCTTTTCGAAGCTTTAATCCGCCTTAAAATACTGTGCTTCGCAGTACTTTTGCTCCACTCAGCAAGGAGTGCGCTGTAGGCGAGCGTAAATTGTATTAATCACGGAGTTAACATGCCCCAAACAAATACGTGCAAACAAGTAACGGAATAGGCAGATATGCAAATTTAGTGCCCCACGGATATGCATGCAATACGCTGAGTCCACATACCATAGCATATAAGCAGGCGCATTCTACGAATTATTCTATGTAGTGAATGCAAAAGTCTGTTGGCGCTTGCTTGTATATGCATAAAGTAAATATGTAAATGTATGCGTATTTGTATACAAAACTAGAAACAGTTGCATGGCAAAAGAAGACTAGAAAAGCATTCGTTAGTTAAAGTTTAGTTATGAAAGGAAATGAGTGGGCGGCGCAGCAGGACGTGGCGTATGAGTGATATTTGTTCGTATGGAGCTTGGCAGATTTTGCTTGCTTTAAGGTGTTATAATCGTATGAAGGCGTATATATTATTGTAATTGTGTGTGTGTAAAACTTTAGCGATAATATAAAGCAAACACGCTTTAAAAGAGAAATAAAAATTATTAAGAATATATAATAATTAATGAGACAATAATCGTGGAAGATATGGGTAAAAAGGAAAAAAGCAACTACAAAAAAATTATTTAGAACACATATTTGTTTAAATAAAATAATAAACTATTTTTTCTATGAAAATTTGCTTAGTTAACTCTAACTCGGCTATAACAGAGTTATATATAAAGAAGAAGAAGAATTCTAAGCTTTAGTTATTTGAAATGGAAAGTTGACATAATTTCTAGGGAAATGTCATCAGAAAAATTATTCTATTTAATGTGAAACTAATAATACAACAAATTAAATAAATCTGGAAAAGTTTTGTAGAATGCTAAGTTTGCGAAGTCAGGTTCTTTTAATATTCAAGTAAAATAAATGAGGCATCAAAGCTTTAAATGATGTGGGTCAAAAGATAGTTAGATTGTGGAAGGATTTAACTTGAAGCAAAATTGATTTTATGGCTAAAATGGGTCATTTGCTGAGCATTTATTATAAATTTGTAATTAACCGCAAAAAAATGTAATCTCGTAAGAAATAAATTGCAAAATATAAAAGAGGAATACAGCGAATGATTTGTAGAGACAGTGGTACTATTTCAATCATTTCATGCACTGAATAATGTTCAATTTTCAAAGAGCAACCGTTGACATTTGGTGATATGCTTGAATATTTTGCAAAATACTAAGAAACAATTTTCTATATATTTCCAATAAAGTAAGAGCTACGAAATCGTTCCAGTAGTGCTTTGGTCTACTACATTTTAAATACTTAAATACAAATGATTGACACAAATCATTCAGTGAAGGTCTTGAAGTCATTGAAAATTTGCCACTTGAGAGAACTTTGTTTGATTGTTTGCCCTTAAGAATTGAAAAAGTCTCCAATCTTTGCGTTAGTATCAGAGAGATAGTAGAGCATCTCAACATCTCTTATAGCACAGCGCATTTTGTTGAAAGAGTATGAAGTGCGTCAATGCGAGATCTGTATCTTTACAAAGTAGTTGTGCACCACACATTAATCAAACGCAACATTACTGGTGACGAGACTTGAGTTTTTAAATATGCATAACGTGAAGCTCTCAAATAATGTAGCGAATGGCGTTTAAGAAATGAGCCGACACTGAATCAAACCAAAATTTGTTGAAGGCTATTCCAGTCCAGACTTACAATAAGTGTTTGAAAACTGGGATTAATAGTCGATATGGTTGTATCTGTTAAGGAATTACTCAGTGCAGACATTAAAATTTTGCTTCATTTTGGAAAAAAAAATGTAACTAAATAAATATACTTCATTTATAACAGGTGAGCCAAGTAGAGGTACATTTTTCAATAGCCTCAGAAAGCGCGCAAAATACATCTTGGGCAATAACTAAATCCGCTCGACCTTCCCTAGTGACATTGCTTCGCTCTATGGGCTTTTAAAAAGTTCCAAGAAGATCTTACGTTTTCGAGTAAAATTTTGATCAGCGATGCGGACCATTTCTGGCTCAATGGGTATGTAAACAAGCAAAATTGTCGACCGTGGGACCAAAAGCAACCTGCATAAATTCAAGAGCTGCTATTTTATAAAAAAAAAAAAAAAAAACTGTTTGTTGTGGTTTGTAGGCCGGTGGAATAATCGGTCCATATTTCTTCATAAATGATGCCGGCAGAGAACGAAAGCATCAATGGCGACCATTATCGCGCTACCATAACCGACTATTTGCGGCCTGAAATTGAAGTTCGTGATCTGTGTGACATTTGGTTTCAACAAGACGTCGCCACTTTCCACAAATCACATCAATCAATGGATTTATTGAGACAACACTGCAATAAGCAGATAACTTCACGTTTGGGCCCAGTCGATTAGCCACGAAGATTTCAAACCTTTAGACTTTTTTCTGTGGGGATATGTAAAGCCGAAAGACTAAGAGAAATTATCACGCATGTCATTCGCCAGTTCAAAGTCGAAATGCTCGAACTTGTCATCTAAACGGACGGCCATTATTCTCTGCCGACGAGGGCCACATTCAAAAGATCAAAGATTTTTCTCTGTGCGATTTCAATCCTCTTATATTCAGCGTACTCAAAAGACCAAAGTGGGTCGTCCTTTTGAAAAGATTGAACAGATAAAACCGAATCGAAAAAGATGCTGCAGGCTTCACACGAAAAAGACTATTCTGACTATTGCGAGAACTAGAAAAGCGTAGAGTTAAGTGCGTTTTATTTGCCTGTGATTACTTTGAATGGAAAAAATTTGATTTGAAAAATTAATTATTTTTATAAACAATTATAAACAAACTCACTTTACTATTTGGGCACAATCGTATGCCTTCGTATAATATCGTGCCAAAACTTTATTATGACTATCAAAACTTGTATTTATTTACTACAATTTCATCACAGAAACTACGAAATAGCTTCAATATATTAAAAAGGAATATATTTTCCACCATCCCAAAGGATATTCCAATTTCTTAAGCCTTCAATTATAAATTGCTACAAATTAAATTATCTGAAATGAAATCAAACTTGTAATTTCATAAATTATCGGCAGCACATAATTAATAAGTCATAACATAACCACAGCTATTTGTTGTTGTACTAAACTGTCAGCTGCAGCGACTCAACGAAAAGCTGGACGACTGGTTGGCAAGCCAGCAGACAGACAGCTTAAGAGATGTAATCGCACAAAAGGTGATTAAAATAGTCTGGCAATGCCAACAACAAAAACAACAACAGCAAACATAGAGACGACACCACACTACGACCGCAAGTATGCCAACATTCGTGTATTAAACTAGTGATGGGAGAGTATATTAATAAAAGCCTGTCATTCAAAGTGTCAATATAATAGTTATACGTATGTTTGTAAGCGTGTGTATGAATGCGTTTATGTGTATTGCATAACACAGCAGTTGCATTTGTATCTTAGTTGCATGTCCTCCGTTGACAAATTCAAACAAGAAATTGCATTTTCCCTACACATTTTATGCAAAGCCATGCAGAGCGATGCATAAGTACTGGGACCTGTGGTTGCAACATGCACGCTGAGGCACACACCTCTTGAATACTCCACACCTAGACGCTTTTGATAAGCGTTGTGTGGTGTGCTTTTGTTTGAAATACCTTGGTGGCAGGCACCTGCGACACAACTAGACATTCAAGTTCATTTCCGTTGTCCTTCCGAGTGCATAACTTACTTGAGCATATTCGTGGGGGCTGGCAGTCGCCTCAAGGGAGATCTACTGAAATACTATACGTTATGAAGGATATGTTAGACATACGTTAAAGAAGAACAAAAGTTGCTCTACGGAGGGGATTGAACTTTATTAAGGCTACTTTCAGACTAAAGAGTGGTTGGGAGAATAAAAAAATTAGGAATAATGTTAACTTCGGCTGCAGCGATGCTATAATACGCTTTACAAAGGTAAAGGATTTCATACACGAACTTGATTTTGATCGTTCAGTTCGTGTGGCAGCTATATGCCATAGTGACTCGATCTGAAGAATAGTGGACGAGATTGCCAAAAATGGTGTACGGCTAACATCCGAAAACTTGATCAACTTTGGGAAACCCATGCATTGTCCATACGACCATCTTGACAGAATCCTGGTAAAGAAAATAGAAACCCGATGGAACGAGCAACCTGGGTGCAAAACTGCTAGAGTCATTTTCAAAGCGTTAGAACGGAAATACGCAAAATTTATATTGGCACTCGTTAGAGGAGACTGTAGGAACATGAAAGGAATAATAATTGGTCACAGATTAGTGGCGATACACTCCCGCAGGATGGGGCTGATAGATCGAGATGACTGCCAACAATGTCTAGAACAGGGCACCAGGGAAACAATTAAGCATCTCTTGTGCATCTGGGGTCCCCACGGTATGGTACACTGAAGAAGGTGTCGATAGTGAGACCGCAGAGTATTTTAATAATCGCGTCAAGCGCAGGCATCCTAAAGGATGACTGTTCGTCTTGGACCTAGCTACTGAATTCCATCTGGTATCGCAAAGGACCAAAACTGGACTACGCTTGGCTTATCGGCCTACCAGATTAACCTTACCAAACCTAAGCTATCGAAAAATGAGGGACTAGTTCATATAGTTACAGATGGACAGACGGACGGACAGACTAAGCTCGTGGCAAAGTTAATATATCACAGTTAGAGTATAAAATATAAATGAAATGCTGAACTTGGAACCTCTACAAGTTTCAAACAGATCCGGCATTTCAAATTTATATCGGATGCAGCGTTTCTGGTAGCGTTCTAGCTAAGTCAATTGAATAAAGGAACTATGATTTTGATCTAACGCTGGTTCCTGGCATAACACACGTACTTTTCGAAAGGTATAAAGTTATTGTTTGAAACTCGTTGGATGCATTGCGAAAAGAAGTCATCAAATCGAAAATTCTAATCGAAATAGATCTCTAAGCTGACTTACAGAATATAAGCACCTTTTTAGCAATTTTTGGGAGAAATACAGGGAAGAGGAAGAATTTGTTCTTTGAAAAAAACAAAAATCTTTGAGTTCAGACTTGATTTTTATAAACATTTTCCCAAAGTGCCCAGACAGAACATAGATTCCCAAATAATAAAGGATAATAAGATTTGTTTAACACTACAAATTTAATGTCTCCTCACGAATGACCACTTTTCTGCGCTTCTGCTGCGGCTTTCCGCCTTCATGTGTTGGCTGGTTTCTCGCTTCTTTGCCTTTTTTGAATATTTCAGGTCTGTTCAGGTTCTGTAATATCGACGTAGGATTTTCGCAAAGTATGGCCGATAGATTTCCATTTACTGCGTCGGGTTTCGATATGGACCGGACGCCGTTCGATATTCACGGAAGATCCTCTGCGTGCCATTTATTTGGCAATAGCCAGAAAAGATTCTTTTATATTGGCTCAAGCAGCTTACGACTTCCGGTTTTAGATCAAGTATGCTCTGGGTAGCCAAAAACATTGGTTTAAAGGCGAACGAAAAGAGAAGGCGAACCATCCCTACGCAGGGTTGTACGCTGGGGTTGATACCCGTCACTTAAGAAACGCCCTCAATGAAAGGAAGAAAAAAGCCTTGTATGAAGGATATACTTTTTGATGAAACTCCTCTTCCGACGATCAAAGACCAAACACTACAACTCTCTTATCATCCGATGAGAAGGTTTTATGAGTTTTCGAGAGAAACGTTCAGCGGAAGATTTATGCTCTTTTGCGCATTGGCAACGGCGAATACCACAGTCGATGGAACGATGAGCTGTACGAGGTATACGACGACATGGACATAGTTTAGCGAATTAAGAAACAACCTGGCTAGGTCATGTCGACCGAATGGACGGAAACACTCCAGCTCTGAGAGTATTCGACGCAGTACCCGCCGGGGGAAGCAGAAGAAGAGGATGAACTCTACTCCGTTGAAAAAACTAGATGGAGAAGTATAATTGGAATCCCCAATTGGCGTCAAACAGCGAAAAGGAAAAACTACTGGCACGCTGTTGTAATTTCACCTACAAGTAAATATAACCGCGTAAGCAGTGTCTACGTTAATAAAAAAAGAAGTATCTATTGAGGAAATACAGTCATACAAAATCAAGTTGAATCTTCTTTGGAAACATCCATTAAGGGTTTCAAGCATGCTTTGATACTCAAGACATAAAAAATAGCCAACCCTACGAATTAACTTCGGCATTTTAAAGTGATTAAGTTTTGGCTTAGAAACCAAGAATGTTTCATAAAAGAAAAATGTAGAAGGAACTATTGCTTGGAGCGCTGATGGCCTACGAACTACGAGGGCTGTATTTAACGATGAGCTGATGTGACATTTTTACAGAAAATCTTGCGAGAACATAATCTCACATTTGTGTGGCCTACATTTGGGCGCCAAGAGAAATATTAGTATGCCAACAAACGTAAGCGATGTACCTCTACATACACGATCAATTTAAGCAGTTGCTCAAAATTTTTAAGTTGCTATGGAACCAAAAAATTACTGAAAACTGAGGAATAACTGGGCACTACATAAATAAATTCCGTTGCATCGCATTTACGAAAGCTTGTTCAACCAAAAAACGTCGATGAGAAAGACGTGCCATAAATGCCCGTAATTCCATAAAAACATGAGAAAAAAATTTACAAGAAAAAATATGTATTCAATGAAGCATTCAACGCATAAAGGATTAAACCCGTTATTATATAATAACGGCGGCCTACAGTAGCCGAATACTGAGCCAATATTTCAACAAAAAGCCTTAATTTAATATTGCCGCTGAACATGCAACATAACATATAGGGAAATAACATAACGTACACATAACTTACGGTATGTTGACAGCGGATTTAATATGTTTTCCAGGTGTGGAGAGCAGCTCCCCAAAAATGCGACGGCTCAAGTTAGGACAATATGCACAACAAAGGCCTACGTCATTGAAAAATTTATTAATACCAAATGTTTCCTGCGTTTTCCAACCCATAAAAAAAAAACAAGAAAAAAGGAAAATTAAGTGCTGCCAGATATTCAAAATAATGGCGCGAATAAAGCGGGAAATTGCCATTTTGCGTGTGTATGGGAAATCAATAAAATTAATATGCCTCAATGTAGATATGATCCTATTTTTTTCTTGTCAGCAAATAGCGCAGGAAGTGGCATGAAGCAAGGCAAGAGGAGTCGATTTTTTTTCTTAAAGCAAAAATGCTTCGAATATATAAAAAAGTCTTGCGAAAAAATGGATTTGCCATAAACAAAAGAAGCACAAACATACATTCATATTTATGAGGAAAAAATTTTTACTGCAACAAAAAAAGATTCACGTAGTCAGCGCACGAATTGTATAAATTTAGGGTAGGTCGCCCCACAAACAGCAATTAGTGGCAGAACCTTAAGGGCTTACCGATATTGGGCGTTGGAATGGACATTATGGGTTATTATTGGTTGCTTTCTGTTGTTTTTTCCTACATTCATTTAGTCCAGCCTGTTATTTGTTCATAGTGTGTAGCGTTGTCTATAGAATTAATTATGAAACCTATTGACTTTGAATAGCAAGGCAGACAAGATAAGAGGAAAAAGCAGACAGCGTATTATTGTTAAGCTTTTGTGCGCTTTTTTGACCTATTTCGCAAAAACTAGCCTTTTATATGTGAAATCAATGCAGGATAACGGCATATGGTCGCGTCAAAATCATATAAAATAATAATTTTGCTTCAATATTTGATTTTTTTTTTAATAGCGAGCTCATTGGCTAGCAAATAACTAAAAAAAAACTATAAAAAATTATAGCGAAGGCAAGTAAAGAAGGCCTGAACTGTACTACTTTTAGATGTTGGATAGCTTTTGTACTGAAGAATCTTATTTGGAATATAGAACCATTTCTTCTCACTCGCTTCAAAGGCGAAATAATCTTCTCTTACTTTTTTGTATTTATTTCAAAGTGTACTACGGTATATAAGGGTTATTTTTAGTACCTTAAGAAAATCGAAACCTTAGAATATTATTGAAATTATGATATTATTACGAACCTTCTCTGATGAGAATTTATTTCATGATGTTCCTATGTTCGTTTGTCCGTTTAAATTCGATTGTTTTATTAATTATAGTATTTCAAATGAATATATAAAGAAATATACAGCATTAAGAACTCACCTAGTAACTACGCGAAACTGAAAATAAATTGAGAAAAATTTAATTATTGTGTTGATATATACGATATTTACATGTAAAATATTATTATTTATTAGCACTTAAAATTCATAAAGTCACAATACTTTTTTTTATTATGGTATAGAGATGATAGAATTTTCTTTATGGTTTAGTAAAGAATTAAGATTATAATACTTATATAGTATATATAAAATAATAGGTTGTAGTTGAGTTGTCAACAAAATATCGGGAGTTTATAAATAAAACGAAAATGTTTCAATCATCATCCAAATTTATTTTATCACCTTCGAAGTAACATGCATTTGAAGCGATGCTTCAATTGAGTTTTTCATTTAAGCGGGAGATGAGAGGAGAAATGAAGAATTCCCGATACTTGACAGGGTGTAAATGACGACTCGGCTATGAGACTACGTGAGTAGAGTGTTATACGACACCCGCGCCAAAACGAGGGAATTAATGCCTAGGCCTGATGAGTGGTAGACAGCGAAGTTGAGGATTCTGTATGGAGGTTGAAATTCTGTGTGGACGATTAATCCTATAAGTTCATCCGGAAGGAGGCCTAAACTACCGGTTCGGTTCTGTTGTCATGAGACCTTACAAGACCAATTCAACTGTGGAAAACGAAAAACATAAGAAAATGCAAGTGAATGAGTAAGCTACTCTTTCCGACATCAGTCGGCCAAGCAGACTGGCACTACTGAGACATAGAAGAAGTCCTAACGGTGCAGCCAGGCGTAAAAGGGGATAATACCCTCTACGGTGATACTACCTGCCCAGGTGAATCTACATCACATGGCGTCAGCATCCGATGTCATTTCTAGTGGGTTCACATCGGATAACCTGGGCATTCTGCTAATACTGGATCCAAAGGTAAACAAAGGGGATGTCAGGGGCCTCAAAACGGACTCGAACAAAGTAATATGTCAGGAAGAGGTATAGCCATCAACTCTATGGCGTGCGCCATATCAAGTTGCTAATAGGTGGTTACCACCTTAACAAGTTTAAATATGTAATTGACCTCCCAAAGGGCAAACTCCGGTTACTAGTCGCATTCTATACTGCCCATTGTAAGCTCAAGAGGCAATTCTTCAGCATGAGTCCAGCTTCTTGTGCATATTGCCAGTTCTGCGACATGGAGCCTAAAACTGAAGAGCACTTGCTAATTGACTGTACAGCAGTCTGCAGGCATAGTATAAAGATTTTGGATTCATGTTTCGAAATAGGTATCACATGGCCTCAATAGCACCTATCAATATTTTGGAATTTATCGATAATTTATGTCTAAGTGAGTCGTTGGGACTTAGGAGAAGGCACAAAAAACCTAAGGTCGCGGTGCAATCCTCATTTATTTATCTATCTATTAACCTATTTTCGTGTTTTATTTTCTACTATTTTGGAGTGTTCTCCATTTTGGTTGTATCTCAAATGGAGAATCAATTCTTTGCTTCCAAATATATTCCTACATTAACGACTATCTATTTTCTTTTCTGTTCTACAATCGAAGTCTTTTAATAATAATTCATTCTTGCCTAATCTTTCCCACGCCGTTGCAACTAAACTAAAGGAACCCCTCCACGTATGTTAGGAAAATTTTATGACTTTTAGAAAAGTTATTTGCATATCAATATGTTTATAATTTACGGCGATTTAAGCACATAATATATATGAAAATGGCGCCATTGAATAATTTTGACAAAAATTTCTCGAAGGATATTGCTTTTAGGTTGCAAATCACTCAAAATAAAAGTTTCAATATTAATCAAATGTATATAAATAATTTATGTACACATAACTCTCTGACATAAATTTAAATATATATTTTATTTATAAATATATTTACTAAGCAAATACCCTTGCGTTATAATTAATGCCAGTGCAAATATATTTATTAATGATTTACTGCCTCGTGTCCCGCTTAAACGATGACCATATTTTTCTACCACAAATACATATAAAATACTCGAAGATTAAAGATTTCCAGTGCAATATCTTGCACACTCCCTAACCCCATTCAAAGCAAACAAAGCTCAAAAGAAATTCATAAATTCAAAACGAGTGCAATCGATTAAAATGTCATTTGATCGATGGATTTGAACCACACACACACGCATACACACACACTATATTGGTAGCGTATGTTAACAAGCGAAATGCAGCTTCTAACAGTAAACTATTATATGCGCAAGCCCAGTAGGAAAATAACTGTAGTTTTCAAACCAGCTGTCAAAGTAAACACATGTGTTTGACAGTTTTGTTTATTATTGGGGGAACAATTAAGTTCTCGTTGTTTTTTTTTTTTAAATGAAAATGCAATTTTATAGTAAGAAGAGGATCCTTTTATTATTTGCTTAGACACCGCTTACGAAGTTATAGCCGTCTTTTCATAAGGGGTGTTACGTGGTGGGCCCCAAACCCAGTACACTACCCTTGGGAGGAATTTTTAGTCTCTCACATTAGCTCGCCTTCATATAGATGTTTTTTGGATAGTATCGTCTGTTCTTGGCTTAAGACTGGAAGTCATGAGCCATTTGTAAATTAATCGTTTCTGGCCACTCTCAAGTGAATGGCGCTCAGAGAACTTTCCTCACCTGCGTGAGCTTCTACACATGGCTCCTTTATCTTTTTGTTACAAATAATTTTTCCAAGTATAGCTTAAACTCTGTTTACAACTTTTGCCCAAATTTCTGGCAAAGCTCGAATACCATTACGGGAAAAGTGTTCATCTTCTGATGCTTTCCAAGAAGGACGCTATTTTCGATGTCGTCTTGTAAATGGAACTGTTTCTCAGCGGGACCATGTGCCATCGAACGGACCAAATTATAATCGGATGGTGCAATATATGGGAAGTAAAGCAGCGGGGTAGAACTTTCCATTTTTCTGGTAGGTTTTAGTGGTTTTGGTAATGTGAGATGGAAGGTTTTAATGCGGCAGAATAACTTTTCCATGCCTCTCCTGGCATTGAGGTCATAATGAACCCATGTTCCTTGTTTGTGAATCATTCCCAGTTTATGTAATCACTTTTAAGCAAAGCCTTCTTACGTTTGACACGGATTCTCATCGAACAATGTCTGCAATTCACCGTCTTCGAAGGGTTTTCCTTCTTCCTTTACGCGGACGGTCGTTATATCGAAGTCGCCGTCTTTGACAAACCCAATCACGGCACGTTATTTCACCTGGTGCAGCAGTTCCGTTAACTTTTTGTGGTTCTCGATGTGATTCAGCCGCATATTTCTTTGACCGAAAGAAGGAAATCAACCCTCCCTGCAAATGACGATTATTTGGCAAAAAACGTGCCTATTCGCACAACCAAAAGTATATAAAAATAACTTTTAACCAAGTCAATTTTCTACTGGATCTCCTAAGCGTTATCCTCATACCTTTCACCCTTTCTACAATAGAACAAATAACTGCAGCTGTGAAAGTAGTGAGAATATGAAGTAAGATTAACGCATGAGTGCATGGCGATGTACGCGGGTGAGTAAATCCATGTGTAAACAAGTCATAAAACAGCAAATCTATGGCGGAGACATTTGTCATATCATCAATGACATTTTCTATCAACACATCAATTCTCAATGCAGCGCGATGTCATATCACTGTGAGGTGATACGTCTTTGGCGTTTGGGGGTGAATAGCTGGAGGCGAATTAAAGCTATCCATGTGAGTGTGTGAATGTATGGGCGAGTGAAAAACTATGCAAACACCAACTGTGTAAACTACGTGTGATTCAATAAAACGCCGAGACAGACAGTTTGCCCGTGAATTAACAGCTCAGCTATTATCTAGCGCACGGGCGGGGAGTCAAATACGTACGCTAAGACTTAGCTGAGGGTAAAGGGTTGCGTGATTAGATGCCTTTTGGTTGACATTTATGCGGTTTATTAAATTCGGTTTGATTTTTACAAAATTTAGGGAAATTTATTGATCATTACCATGTTATGAAAAAATTCTTAGGAGGAAAAGATAAACACTCAATAAAATTTCCCATTAAAAGTAGAGTAACATATGTAAATTATAAAATGTATGAGTAAAATGATGGCTTTGCCCCACAGGCTTTGTATGTTTTCTGTAACAATATATTTCTTCTCAATTTTTCTCAATTTTATATTTTTTGGTATGAACCTTCTGAGATTGAGCAAATTCTTAGATACTGTAACCCCTCACTATCCACGCATGACTAGGGCTCCATATCGGAAGGCGTTGATTCTGCTAAAATAGAAGTCCGTCGGTACTCTTAGCAAAACCTAGGGAGCCATAAGCTATGGGTTCGAAATAGTGGTTCTCAGGATACACCCTTATAGGTGGAGATGGTCTTTTCAGCAAAACCAAGGGAACCATAAGCTATGGGTTCCAAAGAGTGGTTCTCAGGATACACCCTGACAGGTGGAGATGGACAAACGACCATAGAGAACGATCCGAGTTTTGCGGACGTAGCAAGTTTTGGGAGCGGTTCGTTAAATGGTCTGGAGGAGAATGAAATTCCTTCAACTTACAAAGGCGGAGTCGATGTCGCCCTAATTCAGGTACTGTGGCTGACTAGTAACAGCATCTTTGGACTGAGGACGAATAGTCATAAGCTGCTGGTGACCAACGTATCAGGTAGAACCAGAACTTAACGGTGGTCGGCATTGAATTAACGGATTTCTTTTACCCAACGCTTACGGGGATATTTCTGGTCTAGGATTTTGAAAAAATTGATTTTTTTTTTGCATAGTTTGAAAGTTTAGACAAAAATATGACCTTGGAAGGATTTTAGAAAATTCTAATGAAGAATCTGGTTGCGACACTAACTCGCAGCACCCAATCTGAGGCAGCTTGGACATTAATAACGGACGTGAGTCGCTCTTTGATTTCATTGTTGGCGAAAACCTGATCATTTTTAATAGGGGACTCTTCTACATTCGTGATTGCAGGCTGGGAGGAGGTTTTAGATCTCACTCCGACCTCAAGCGGAATTGCCCCACTGTGAAATATTCACCTTTAAAAGTATCAAAAGTTTTTGAAGTTAGAAAATCTTTCCGAAAACATTTCTTTTAAAATTAAGAGACCACCCTAATGTTGTAGAACTACGTAAATATGTTTTTCTTATTCAAGTGCAATCAAATAATAGTTGACCACGTCAAGGAGTAATTTTCTGAATGTTTTTGATGTAGACAAAAGTATACAATAATACTTATATTCGAGATGTGTTCAAATTTTTTTGTTAATATAAATGTGTAAACACCATATACTTTTGCAAAACACGAAGTAATATGATTTGCATATGAAGCAAGTCTGAAAAGGAATTGTTAGCATTTATGTTTTTAGTTAGAGTTGAGTGAAGTTGTGTCACATGTTAAGAATAGTTTTGACCAGCACAATAAAATTGTGGAATAGAGTTGGATGCTGACAGTTAGGTTATTTTTCCACATTTACATATATGTATATGTATTTAATGAACATTTATTTACATAGTTTTTATGTCAATACCAAGGACAACTTAACCACATAGTTTTTTACGAATTTTATTGACTTTATTGCTGTGGTATGCTACATTTATATAAAGGGTTCTTCGAAGATTCATGAAACCAAGATTTTAGTAGTTTTGTTCACCTAACGTGAAACGAAAACTCTCAGTATGGTGGAAAAGGCATTCGGTGATAATTGTTTATCGCGAAAAAGTGAATCATCGAACCGTCAACGATCATCAGTTCACATCAATATAATAAAGAAATTGGTACTTGAGAATCGAAAATTAACAGTCAGAGGTCTTACTGGCAACGTTAGAATATCCAAAGAATCAGTGAAAAGTCATTTGAGGCTCAGAAAAGTGAAAGCACGATTTGGATCCAAAATCATTTGCCTTTTTCGTAAAATAGCGTCGCGTTAACGAATTTGAAACAATGCTTTCTGAATACCAGAGTGTCATGACACGTATTATTAATAGCGTTGAGTCTTAGATCTATGCTTATGACCCGGAAGCAGACGATCAATCGGCTGTATATTGTTGTAAAGGTGAGCCGCAGCCGAAAAACCACCACAAAGCAGATCAAAAATTAAGGCTACGTTGACAGTTTTCTTCGATTAGCGAAGTGTGGTGCACTCCGAAATTCTTCCGACTGGTCAAACTGTCAACAACGAATACTATTTGAGTGTTATGCGTCGTTTGCGCGAAGCTATTCGTAAAAAGAGACCGGAATTATGGGCCGACAACTCTTTTTTTTGTTTTTTGCTTGCTTCTAGCTTTTCAGCAAACTCAACCAAACGCTTTGGGGAAACCATTTTGAACATTAAACGTGCAACGCTACGTATTGAATATGTACTATATATTTCAGAAATTGGCTTTAACAATTGTTTCAAGAATTAAAAAAAGGTTGTTACAAGTATATTGAGGACAAAGGGGATTACTTTGACGAGGACAATATATATGTATGTATATTTTTCTGTCCTAAAACTCTCTCGACGGAATATAATGGGTCTATTTTCACACAGATTTCAAGCAGTCAAGTACGTCCCACCCTCCTGTTTAATTTGCATTAAATTACTTATTTCAAAACTTAAAATGGGAAATTGTGCAAGGTTAGGTTTTACAACTTGAATGTACACTGCAAATGTGTGTCCTGCATTGACCCTAAGTAATGGTCTCTTCTTCCTATATGTTCTTTTTTCACTGAATATTCGCAAAGAAATGCGAGAAAATAAAACAGAACAATACGAAAAGGTATGCAAGTAAGTTGCATTTGTGGCAACGAATGCATAAACATGTTGCAACGAAAGGAGCAGCATTTTATGACCGCCATTAGTTGGTATTTTATTTTAAGTTTGCATTGTCGCAACCAAACAAAAACAAAATATGTATAATGCCATTTTTAGAATATTTTTACGACTTTGTTGGCAACTTTTTGTTTTTCCCTGGCATTTTATGATGACCGCTAAGCAATTTTTTGCACTAATGCTAACTTATATCGAAATATTCGGTGGGCTTATGGTTATTCAAAGCTCAGTGGTGGTTAGTGACCATATATTTCGTAAGCATTTGAGTTTCCAGACATTATAAAACAATGCTGAGGAGTTTAGTCCACATTGGCATTAATGGCAGGAGTTGATAGTAAATAAAATTTAAAACATTTAAATTCTTAAAGTTCGTTAAATGCCTTCACGGTTACAGTTATAGTAATTTTTTTAAGTCACTCTCCTCTTTCTCACTTCCACCAACATTCCACTTGCTTGCCAACTATTTAAAGTGCCTTTCTCCACTTGAAGTCATAACTTCTTCAACTGAATTCATGGAATTATGTACTTAACGCAGGAGTAGGAGTAGTTGCAATGCCAAAGCTACGCCAGGAAACAATTAGAAAGTCCACGTTGCAGTGAATACAAAAAAAAAAAAACAAAAATAAATGGGGAGAAGTAACAAAAGGAAAACAGGCACCAATAACAATTTAACTGGAAGTTGAAATAAATTTTGGGCCTTAATTATTTGCAGAATAAATTAATTTTATTTAAAAAAAAAAAATAATAATAATATCGACTTTTAATTATATCAGAGTAAGCTTCTTCTACTGGCGTACACTGATGATATCAATATCACTGCGCCGTAAGTTCTGCTTTTTCCAGGTTGGACAAAGAAGCGAAGCAAATGGGTCCGGTAGTGAACGAGGGCAAGACGAAAAGCCTCCTATCATCAAACAAGCCGCCGTTGCAGTCACGTCTTGGCTCCCACCTTACTGTTGGCAGTCATGACTTCGAAGTCGTAGATAATTTCGTCTATCTTGGAACTAGCAATAACACTCATAGCAACGTCAGCCTCGAAATCCAACGCAGAAAGCCTCTACCAACAAGTGCTACTTCGGACTGAGTAGGGAATTGAGAACGAACGAATCGGCGAACAAAGACCAAACTCTTTAATACTGGTCCTGTTATATAGTGCGGAGGCATGGACGATGACAACATATGATGAATCGGCGTAACAAGTTTTCGAGTGAAAGGTTCTGCGAAAGATTTATGGTTCTTTGCGCGTTGACAACGAATGACGTATTTTATGACCCGATGAGCTGTACGAGTTATTTGACGATATTGGCATAGTTCAGCCAGTTAAAAGGCAGCGGCTACGCTGGCTCGGTCATGTCGTCCAAATGAATGAAAACACTCCAGCTCTGAGAATATTCCATACAGTACCTGCCGGGGGAAGCAGAGGAAGGGGAAGGATCTGGCTACACTTGAGATCTCCAATTGGCGCCAAACAGCGAAAAGATTAACAACTGACGCGCTGCTGAAAACTCGGCAATAACGGCGTAAGCGGTGCCGCCAATAAAGGACAAGAAGAAGCTTCTAGTATAACCAGCAAGCCCATTAACCTTCTAGTGAATAGCCATGGAAAAATGAAGGCTTTCTGTATCCAAATTCTAAGTATCACTACGTTAGGCTATGCAATCTCGCAGTAACCAGACTGTCAGTAGGAAACTCGGTTAATATATTATCACCTGGGTCTTATGTGAATAGAAGAAAATGCAGATGTGTTGACCATGGAGGACCGATGCAGCTAGGAACGAAATTTCTCAAGGCTGAACTTTGCTATGCCGCTTCTTCAAAGGTGCTTGTAGCAATAGAATGGATTAGGAATACGTCAGGTCTTGGAAAAATGGCAACACTGGGCATACTACATAGAAAATTTGAAATATTTTAATATTTATAAGGTTCTTTTTCAACAAATCTTGCTTTCCATCCGAAACTTTTGCTTTAAAGCCAGTTAGAAATATACCGAATACACCACAATGACATTATTCAAACAAATATAGTACCTTTCAGATCTGTTTCACGCCTAAAAATTGTCGGATCATAACTTTAGAAGCGATCTGATACCGAATATATAAAAGTCAATGTCAAGGACTAACTTTTTCAGAACATATCGTTCATTTGGAAGAAATTTAGTATAGAAATTCAGCGATAATCTCTTTCTTTAATAAATTGTCATATATAGGGACAACTACATATGCAATATAAAGATTTTCGACACTCCGGTTGATTTTTTATCGGACATATCGGCCAATCACATATTGGCAGTACTTTTGATAAAATTTTTTTTTTAACTTAAAATATCCAATTATATATATTAAACAAAATACAGATGTAAAGAAAGAAAATATAAACCGTCAATGTTCATAAAACTATTTTCATAACTTTTTACGAACACAACATTGGTCATAAAACCCCCAGCTTTACATGTAGATGCACCTTCCCCCATCTTGTTGCGAGGATTTAATAACCGACGCTCACTTTCCGTCTAGTGGACACGTCTGTTGGTAAGCGCTTAACATAATCGTCATATGATGAATAAAATGCAATAATAAAACCTACTCAACACACGCAGCCAAGCGGCATTAAATATGTTCATCTGTTTCATAACAAAGCCAAACTGGACATACGAGACGGCAACACGAGACCCCCGCCCAGCGCAACGACTTGCGAACGAGCAACAGAGGCAGGCATTTCCGCACAAGTTGGGAGCGAAAAAGTGCAGCACTTAATATGACAATGAACCATATTTTAAGTTGGGTAGGGTTTAAGAGAGTAGAGTTTGGGGTTGGGGGTACGGTCGAAGGCCAGTTGTCCAGACAAACATATGTATGGATTTGGTTGGGTGCAAGTGAAACGGAAGGGGATTTAATAATGCCACTAGTAGACAGAAATTGCCAGCAGGCAGACGGTGCGCAAGTAAAAGTGTGCTGTTTGTGGCAAGAACAACAAACACACACACCTATACACATGCTCTCGCCCCCACATTAGCAGATGCGCCTAATGCAACACGAAATATGTGTGTTTAAAGTGCGAAGGGTGGCAATCTTTATTGCAATTTTATATGTTGCATGTTGTTTGCTCCTTGTTGCAGCAGCAACAACTCATCTCTTGAAATGGAAATTGAAATAAAACAGTGGCGAAAAAAGCACTTGACCAGCTGGCATGGCGCGACTGAAATGGACCTGAAAACAGACGACACATATGTAAATATATGTATATAATGGTAAGGGGGGACAAAATACAAAAAAAAAAAACCACAACAACAATAAATGCATGTGTGCATTCATCTGCTTTGTTTTAATTTCAACTGTTTACTGTTATTTTGCACGAGCCGAGTGCTGCCGGTTAACGGCGCAGGACAACGCGCCCAAGAAAGGGCAGTTTACGAGCTCTGTAATGAAAGTTATTTACGTAAGTACGGTGGAGGTGGAGTTCTCACTGCACTTCCGTGTAGTTGCATTTCATGCTCATTAGTGTTGCATTTATATCCGCTGCCGTGGCTGGTGCTTTATCCGCGTCGCCTTTTTTTAGTCTGACCCTGTGTTATAGCCTGCACCTTTTTTAGAGCAGGGCTTCGACGAAATGTATTTCTGCGCTTTTACGCTTTTATTAACTGACATTTGCAGCGCATGTGGCATGTAGTGAACTTAACTCTTCATATGTTGCATGCAGGTTACTTAATACGTTCATCGTGCAACGCGGTCATTTGCACCCACAATTAGTATTGAGTTGAAGCGTTGCATGTTGCATGCAAGGCTCTATAGTTTCTTTTAGCAGCGCGTGTAAAGGAGAAGGAATTTAAGTGTAGAAATGCAAGCTTCCAGTGTGGAGGAAGTTAACTGTTTAAATAGCGACTCATATCAGATTGGAAGTCATTTCTAAATCTAGAAAACTTTCTTAAACGTGGACATTACTGACAGATTAGATATAGAGAGAAAGAGAGTAAGCCCATCAACTGTTTTCTTTAATGGTAGATATCGGTTCACATTCTTAGAGCCATTTTCTCAATGTCTGGTGGGGCGCACTTATGCGAACTACCCCTTCCACGATGTCAAAGAAGGTATCTTTGGCACAACGGTCGGTAAATTCAGCCTCCATGATGAAGCATTCCTAAATAGACTGAGGCTAGTGGATTCGCCGGGCCCAAAAAAAGGTTATAGTACTAGATTCCAGCTTAAGGAAATTCATTAAGCTCCCTGGCTGCCGCCTGATCGAAGAGCCACCAACCAGATCGATCATGTGGTGATAGATGAAAGACACGTCACCACGGACTGGCGTTCTAAGCTGTCCAAGTGAGATCCTTCTTGGACCGATCTTTTAACCTAACATAACCTAACTAATCGCTTCACTTTTGAATGTATCCGGGTGAAATTTGAAATGGCTCCAGAGATTCTGCAAGCTATTCATATGTTGGGCAGCAACCTGCATCGAGTAATGACTTTAGTTCTTCATCTTCAAACTGTTTCTACACTTCTTGCAACGGGTTTTCTAATAGGGACGCTCCAATAGTACACCGATAGGAACACCTGTTTTTTGACATTTATTTTATTAAGGTTTGACATTCCATCATGGAAAGATATACGATCCAACAACGAGTCGAAATTATAAAAATTAACTACAGAAATTTGGAGTCAGTGGACTCAACTTTAAGAGCCCCACGTCCAATTTATGGTCGTCATAATCGTCCAGTCATATAAGCAATTGAGCGTTTGGTAAACAAACTTGAAACCACAGTCTCAGTACAGAGTGTTCCCGTGTCAGTGAGACAAAGAAGTGCCCGTAGTGTCGAGAATATTGCTGCCGCTGGCACATCAATTGAGGAAAACCCAAATCAGTCTCTCACACGCCTTTCTCAAGCGTTGGCCATCTCTGTGACGGTGTTGTGGCGAATTTTGCGAAAAGACCTTGACCTACATCCTTACAAGATTAAATTGACGCAAGAACTGGAGCCGCTTGACCACTTAAATCGTCGTATATTATTGAATTGGGCTGAAAAACAACTTGAAAATGATCCAGATTTTCATCGAAAAATTATCCTCAACGATGAGTCTCATTTCTGACTAAATGGTTTCGTCAACGAGCCCAATATGCGTACTCCACACGTACTCCATGAGTCACCATTGCGTCATTGAGCCGTATCAAGACCTGCACGTTACTATGAATTGAAATCAGTACCGTTCAATGATTACCGAAAATTTTTGGCCCGAATTGGATGATGTGGGCTTGGACAATATGTGGTTCCAACAGGACGGCGCCACACAGCGAATGGCACAATCGCTGGCAACATTTGATGAGTCGGCGTTCCAAGTGTTTGAGAGAAAGGTTCTGCGGAAGATGTACTGTCTTTTGCGCCTTGGCAACGGCGAATATCGCATTCGATGGAACGATGAGATATACGGACATTGACATAGTTCAGCGAATTATGATACCGCGGCTACGCTGGCTAGGTCATGTGATTCGAAGCAGAGGAAGATCTCCACTGCGTTCGAAATACCAGGTGGAGAACGACCTGGCTACGCTTGGAATCTCCAATTGGCGCCAAACAGCGAAGAGGAAGTACAACTGACGCGATGTTGTAAACTCGGCAATAACCACGTAAGCGGTGTCTTCGCCAATAAAGAAGAAGAAAATATTAGCAAAAAAGTTGATCGAAATTAGTTTTTAGACAAGACGCTGTATGAAGAATTGTGAGTCAATCCCAAATGATCAGTTCTGGTTGACAATGCGTCTAGAGTACTAACAATTAAGAGCAATGAGAGAGCTGTGTCTCTTAAATCTATTTTTCAAAGACCTACTTAGTGTCAAACAATAATAATTGTTAGTTAACTGCTGGTCTGAGCAAGAAACCACTAACTCTTTTTAAAAAGCTTCCATATTATGACTAAAAATTTAAAGTTCAATAACTTTTCACAAAAAGTGAACAAGAAAATTCCAGTGCGCAATATTTATTTATATAAAGTAATCAACCCAACATACGAAGAGTTCAAACTGGCTATCACTCGCGGCTAAAAACAGCCGTTTATAGGTCAGCAGGGAAACACAAAAAGAACACGAAAACCACATTCACGCCGTGGGATTTTTATTCTTACATTATGTTGAAGATGCAACCGGAATTCTACGCATAACCAGCAGAAACACAAACAACAAAAAAGAAATTGAAATACAGCCGACAGAAATTCAGAAGAATTCCATTTACAGCCGCTGAATAGGTGAAAAAATCGCTAAAATGGGCAACAACAAGGTGTTGTAGGTGAGCAGTTCGCACTTTGGCTGCGGGACATTAGAAGGAATAAAAACACCAGAAATAAATTACCGTAAAACGGCAGAAGACAATGGCAGGTTTGTAGGAAATGGAAATAGAAATGTAAATACTACTCAGCGGTGATAGCGGACGAAAGGTGCCACAAGTAAGCGCATATACTCGTATCTATGCATGCAAACGTATGTTAAGGCAGCTCTGGAGCAAGCGCACCAAAAGCTGTGCCGCCGCAGGCAAGAAAGATGCATCCACAAATAAAGAAGAGTCCAAAACAAGTAAAAAACGTGAAGAAATGCAATTGAAAATTTATATCACCGTTAGTGTGTATGTGTGTGTATGTGTAGTGGGTGATGAAGTGAATAAATAGCTGCTGGGATTGGCAGCTGACGGCGTTGGGCCAACCGAATTTCAAGCTGAAAGCGTTCACATATAAACTTACTTTAAAAATCTCCCATCGATTTTGTGGTAAACATAATTATTCATCTATGGTAAATATATATCTTGTAAACTTTCCGCCTTTCATTTCGGTGCAGCTCATTTTTTGTGAAGGAGTGGTGCCGCTGATATTGTGTATGATTTACTTGTTTTATACCCTGGAAACGGAGAGATTTATTTAAAATGAGTTTAAAAATAAGGAAATTTCTGTGAAAATATCAAATCAAAATTTAAAATCTCATACTTTTATCTCGATGACCATAAGACCTTGGACAAATATTTTTCTATGTGTTACCCAAAAGCTCATTTAAGTGCGTTACATCATAGATCGAAGAAACGTTATGACTACCCTACACATTTATTATGGCGGTCAATATCAGTCCGAGCCCCTTCGATAGGTTCTCCAAACATGATTCTACCGAGATATTTTTCTATCCCAGTCTGGCAAAAGCCTGGCATTAGAGGAATAAGTGTCAAGATGTTTCCACCTCGCCTTCCTTCATTTACATAGCTTTGCCAAAGAGCTTTCATCAAAATATTTAGTCACACCGCGTGTTTACCTATTGGATAGTGCCCACCTAGAACTGCGGCGAGATTCACTTTGTTAAGTGGAAATGGTTCGGAGGGTCTCTTACGGTTCACTCTGGCCCAGAAGGATCTCGCAGTTGTAAAAGTTCTGGTAGTTGACTACCGAGCCCAGTTACTCCAGTGCAAGAATGGAAGAGGACATCAAAAAGCGGACAATAAAGCGTAAACTTCCTAACAAGCTACCTTGGTGTTAGTCACCACCTCTTGAAATACGCTACAGCCTGAGACCAGAGTTGATGGACAGTTCCCGAAGAAAGAATCCAAGACCTACTCTACTCTTAACTTCGATTGATAATACTAATAAATTTATTCGAAAAGGCGGGCTCAGAACCATATCCTATAGGAGCGCACACAACATCAACTAATGATTAACTCGTCAATAAAATAAAAGAATGGGTTCTTGGGAATCGATAATTAACAGTCAGAGATCTTACTGGCATCGTTGGAATATCGGAAGGATCAATGAAAACCATTTTGAAATATTATTTTGGCCGAAGAAAAGGGAAAACAAGATTGGTTCCAAAATCACTAAATTTTTTCATAAAACAACGTCGCGCGTCTGTGAAACAATGCTTTTCGATTACCAGGATGTCATGAAACGGATTATTACTGACGATAAGTCTTGGATCTAGGCTTATAACACGGAACCAGACGATCAAACGGTGCGATATCATGGCAAAGGTGAGCCGAAGCCGAAAAAATACGTACAAGCTGATCAAAACCCCAACCCAAACTCAAACAACCTGACCGAGGAAACCATTTTGATCGAGATTAAACGTGAATCGCTAAGCGCATTGAAGGCTATTCCCGAAATTGACTTTAGCAACTGTTTCGAAGACTGGAAAAAATGTTGGCGCAAGTGTATTGGGACCAAGTGGATTCCTTTGAGGGGGACGACATAGATTTTGAAGCATAAATGAAGAATTTTCAAATTATGAACAGAGTCTTACTACTTTTTGCTCATAGTGCTACTACTATTTATTGTGCCCGTATCAAAGCGGAAAATCTACATTTTTGTGGCTACTTAAATATTCCAATTTGCTAACAGCATTACAAGTGAACTTTAACATACGAGTACAGACGATGTACACTCACAAATAAAATGAAAAGAAGAAAAATTACAAAAATAATACCAAAATATAGGCTTACATTAATAATAACGGAAACCGCTAACAGCTAAAGGGCAAAGAGTTACAGAGACGGTGCAACGGTGAAACGTGCTTTAGTGAAAAAAATAATGGTATCAGAAAATGAATATTAAAAAATAATAATAATGTTGACAAACAAATTAATTAATTAATTATAGTAGTAATTAAAAATAAATATATTAATGAAATATAATAAATTATATATATTTTCTTCACTTTTCTAATATTTTGTAATTTTTATGAATTATTAGAAAACATTTCTTTTTTCATTTAAGAACTATGCAGAAACCTACATATTATTTCTTCTTCTTCTTAATTGGCGTAGACGCCGCTTACGCGATTATAGCCGCGTTATATTATTTACTCCAAATTTTAAATACCTTCGACCTTTGATTTATAGTAAACAAGCCGATAATTGTTTGCACGCTGCCTTTACTTACTATTTACTATTTACATTTGTTTACTGAAGTAAATGTTATGGGCACTACAATTTATGTTGTTGTAATTTCAACACGATGCAATTGGGTCAATGATATTTTGGAATCTTCTGTTTATCTTTCTTTTCGATTTTCAGTTTTAATCACTTTCCTTTACAATTTCAACAGCATTACACCAACGCAGATTAACTCTAAAAATCTAATTTTACTCAGGAAATGAATATGTATCTAGAGCCCAAAATTTGAGTGCCTTAAGTTCCGAATCAGAAATGCACTTCTAATATGCATACTTAATCAATAGGCATGCACGGCAATAAAAGCAAATCGTAAAATTAAAAGTAGAAAGTAAAAAAAGGTAGTCGAACAAATTAGAAGCAATAAAAATTGCTGAAAGAAATGAAACATAATCTACAATGTCATAAAAAAAGAAATTAAATATATATATAGTGAAAATATTTGGTGATCGATGAGATCTCTTTAGGATAACTTGTCAGACTGAACGCATTTTCGAGCACAAAACTACCAAAGGTCGAGAGCGATGAAACCACTTATGATATAGAAAGATAATAAAAGCTAGTGCCTAATTGCCCGTTTTAGAAATCAATATATTTCTAGATAGTAAAAAACGATTCTTCAGTAGTTCGACAGAGTGCATTCCAATCACGCATAGATCAGTAAACTGTCGATTCAAAATTCAAAAGTGTAACCATGTACTACATTCTTCTATTATAAAAAGGAAAAAAGTGAAAATATTTGCAGATCTTCGATAAAAGAGATACCAACTGGTCATAGAACTCATACTTCAAGAAATTTGTTCAAAAATTCTAGCTATAGGGAACAATTGAAGGCAGCTAGAGCCGAAAAAACTTACTGGGAAAGTATTCTCTGTCAACTCATTCTCATACTTACAATAGAACCTTTCATCTTCCTAAATGAGGTCGGTAATGCTTAGGTATTAGATACTTTATGGAAGTTACGGAGAAAAGGAGCACTGAAATGGACTGTTCTAAGGGAATTGTCGGTTCCTTTAACTATAAAGTCTTTTAATGTATTATAAGACAATGAGCAAAATCTTGATATATGTTATGATAAAGCTTGAGGTTCGAATGAAAAAACCAGTGATGGTTAGACTCTGGTTTCGATCTCACAACCAAATGTTTATGTTTCGAAGGCAGCTATGACTAATGAATATCATTCATTATAGCTCATAACTGACAATCCTGAGTAATTTTTACATGTCGAACATCACACACTTTGGATAACTTTAGAGCATACTTACTGACATCGCTAACAAGGCAATATAAGGTGCCAGATGGCTATATGGTACAAAGGATTACTGCGCAGGAGTCCAGTTTGACGTTGAAAATGCTTTTACCTCGGCATACTGGCCCCATATTATTAGTGTACTCGAACGTTACGAAACCCCGGTTTACTTGGTTAAGGTTATATCCAGCTATCTGTCTGTTCGACAAAGAAAATATACGGTAACGTGCGAATTTCAAGAGGGTTCTGTGTTTGGCCCATTGTTGTGGAATGTATTATACGACGGGTGCTACGTCTCCCACTCCCGAAGCAGGTAAATCGGGTACGCGGACGATATGTCATAACTCGAAAACATCAAACTAATTAATATCATGACCTAGAAGGCGCTGAAGTACCTAGGAGTGCTGATAAATAAAAGACTTAGCTACAAGGCGGATGTAATGTACGGTGTAGCAAGAATAATGACCAACATTGGTGATCACTATTGGCCTAGGTGAGTCAATCAATTCTGATGTACGCCCATATGGGGGCTAGCATTACAGTAAAAGACGTATGCTAAGAAAAGGAAGTTTGCAATACGGCTTAGTGCCATTAGGTCTACGTGCGCATTTCGCACGGTGTCTCATGAAATACTTGAAATTATTATGGGCCTCAGCCACCAGAGATAATGGTCATGAAAGGCAAGTGATTAACGGTGGCAGAGTGGAAGGGTGAAAGGCAAACAAGCCTCAATGAATGGCAAAAACGATGGGATGCAACTACAATGGGGAGATGGACCCACAGGCTAATTAAAAGTGTACAAGCATGATTAGATAGGAAACATAGAGAAACAGATTTCTACCTGATAAAGGTCCTGACGGGGCACGGCTGTTTTAGATAGTATTTCTACAAAAATAGACGACCGGACGAATTGTTCCTTGTGCGCTGCATATTTTCTTTTTCTGCCGGTGGTATAAAAAGGAGAGAGCCGATTTAGAGAAATTGACAACGGAACGAATGACACTGGATAATAAAGTGCGGTTTATGACTGAATCGAAACCAGTATGGGATAGCGTGAGAGAGGTATAGCACACCCTCTTCTGAAAAAGCTAGGAAGAAAAGAGTGGCAACGCAGCGAAATCAGAAGAACGAATGAAGAGTAGACCAGAATGACGTGACTGATGAGCCGAATAAATTTACGGGTCTAAGGATTTAGTACGTAGGCGTATTGGTCTCCGCTTCAGCGGTCAATATTAAAATTACGCTATCTTTTAAAGGTTCCCTTCCAAAAAAAAAAAAAAACCAAACTAAAACAAAAAAAAACCTTGTATATCTCAGATATTTGGGATAATAATGTTCTATATTATTTTTGGCAATTTGGAATCAAAACAACGGACATTTTGCTTCAATTTAGGATTTCTATTATTTTTTATATTCTTATATATTCTTTAGTTTTGAGAGGGGCTATTTCTCTTAAGGCGTATTCTAATCTAAAAATTAAAAAAAAAAATTAAAATTATTAGTCATATTATATTTTTCACTGTACTTCAAAGGCACGTAATCAATGCTAAAAATATTTGTTTTTAACAGTAATTTTATGTGTGTAGTCTTCATGTAAAATAAAAGAAACGACAAAAAAGGAATAATAAAACTATCAAATGCTGCTTCTATCAATTGCCAAAAAAACATTCGAAACCTGAACTGTCGTCTACTCAAAATTTTGCAAGGCGGAGCTATAGTGGATTAGGTATTATGCTTAAAGGCCTGATTTGCATGGAGAGTCCAAGCTGAATATACCTGAATGATATGTAGAGCATCAAGACAGATGTTAAGATCCGTCGAAAGTAACTAAAATAACTTTTCGTCCGAAACATTTTGTTATAAATTAATACTTTCCTAACGTTTCACAATGAAATGCAATATAATATACCATTTACATAAAATTGACTGATCACATCGAGTTCATCTTGCAAATTGACTCATCAACTCCGCCGGCGCTGCCAGCGATCGACATTCAATTGTCGGAAAATGTTTTCTTTTTTTTTTAACAAAATACAGATTGATGGATAACTCAATGCAGCTGAAATTAATGCTCGACATGTAAAAGGCTGTTGTAGTTGTGCTGCTGTTGCGCCTTGTTTGTTTGACGGTGTTTATGGGCGGTTTGCCGACGTCTTTACTATGCCGAGACTTTATTATTGTTTATGTTAATTATGTTTGCGTGTTTATTTTCCTAATGTTTTGTTTATACTGTGCACTTGTTTATGCGGCCTACAAAAATTCGAACAACAAAATGGATAATGAAATATATGTATGTTTCCTAATGCATTTTTCGAATTACAAATTCCGATCGTTTGTGTTGCTGACGAGCGCTTTCATGTTTCAGGCCACGCGAGCGCTACTCAAAACTAGCTTTCGACTACTAGTTGGTGGCTTCTGAATAACTCTTTTAATTTTTGAGATTTTATCTTAATTTCGCTTTGTTTGCGTGTCGTTTTATGATAATAAGTATTTGGTAGTTAAATAACAATAAAGGCAAAAAAGCGTTCGGTGAACTGTTCGAAGAGTGATTTGAAACGAGCTTAAAGACTGATTAAGAGAAGATTTGCATACTATATGTACAAAATTTTGAAGCAATTGCAGTTTTGTCATATACATAACAAGTTGGCATCTCCAATTGTATCCGCATATGTAGTCCCAAATCACACAGGGTAAGTAGGGGATTGAGAGAAATTCAGTAATAATCTGATTTCGAAATAAGGTCAACCTTAGAGCAATGTAAAGTCAGAGCAGATTCGGACTAATGGCAATAAACAACATTTGAGAAAAAGATTTCCAGGGCCGTTAAATGGTAAAAAATAGAGAATAATATCCTGGAATCATTGATTCGATAATCAAGAACACCTAACCTAGGAGAAAAAGGGAAACCAAAACAAAAAACTTTTACTTTTATTCCTAAAGCTGATAAGAGCACTTACGTCACAGCCAAGAACATTAGGCCTATCAGCCTAAAACCTGCAGATTCCGTGAAATATTTAAGACTGATTCTAGATAAGAAGCTGTCTTGTAAGCCTAAAATCGAAAAGTGAGTAAATCAGGCATCGATTGTCTTGTACTGCTGTAGATGAGCCAATGGCAAAATGCAGTCTCTCACCCAAAGTAGTCTTCTGGTTCTTTTTGCGGTTTTTGTGTGATGGAGGTTTCTAAAAAAGACCTCACTTGCAAGCAAGGAGGGTGTAATTAGTATGTCTGGTGCTTTAAGGTCCACTTTAACCATGGCATTTGATGGCATCAGATTTAGAGAATCTGGGTCTTTACATGAACACGTGTCTGAGCATTCTTTGACTTTATTGTGGATTTCTTATGATTGAGACGCGTAACTAAACTTTGGCGTCGTTTTCTCCACCCACATACCTGGGAGGAAGTTGTGGGTGGAAAAAAACCGTTCGAGAAGCGAGGTAGCGAGCTTCTTTACGGATTTGTCAAAGATTGAAGGAGTATGTTGTCAGGAACTCAACTTCAGTTTGAAACTCCTCACTTTTGCAGTGTTTTTCAAGCCGAAATTGCGGCTATTAAGGTGTCAGTAGATTTGGTGTTCCGGGGTGCAGTCTCCTTCAAAGAAGTAACTAGCCACAAACTCACTATCCGCATACATTTAGAGCTGGCCTTCAATCGGCTCATGCATTAGCCAAAGATTGATCGCAAGAGATCAAGTGAGCTCTTTTCCCTCAGTAAGGCTAGTTCCTTGTGGGTAAAGAAACTTATCGTACATATGTCATCTGTGAGATGGACATATACATAGCAGAACCTATATGGAAGAACGTCTTTTCCCAGTGGACCTCAGGACTTTTTATACAAGTGAAAGTATATCTATACCTTCAATAAGTAAAAATCTAAGTGCTATTTCGTTAAATTATTTGTTCAAAGGGACCATTGCCTTCCCCTTTCAAATAGTAATATTAATTCGAAATTAAATTAATTTCGTTTCATTTTCGGAATATAATTCACTCTCAGTTTTTCACAACATTTCATGCATCTGTATTAAAATATAATGTACAATCCGATGTTTTACTTAAAATAAGCATTAAACACTTTAGGGAATACGTTATCTTTGCTTTAAATTTCCTCATGTAGGCTAAAAACTAAAATTCCCCAACGTAGCTTGTCCTATAATATTCACAAATGAAGTAAAAGGAAGAACACAAACACAACGACAACGCAGTGAATAACGGAAAGAAGACCTCAAAGCCAGTAGTCATATTTAATTAAATTAAAAATTACAACACCTCTGAACCTAATAGGAATTCCGGCATTTCGCTGAAACTCTTCACACACACATTCATCATAATAAGACACACACACACGAACCTACACCTACAAGCACACAAGTCCAACGTATGTATATCATCCGCACGGCGCAGGAAATTGTCATTTCCTCAATTATCAAAAAAAAAAAAATACAGGGCAAAGCGAAAAATGCGTCCACAAAAAGCAGAAAGAATGCAAAAAAACAGTGGAGAGTCACCGCGGGATGCGCAAAGTCAAATTAAAGCAAAAGCAACACAGCAACAACATCAAAATACAACATGTTCGCATGTTGCGCCTACAACTAACTGTTTGATTACAACATGTTGCAGCAACAATCGTAAAAAAACGGTTGCGTTGCGCGAACAGCTGATTTTTGTTTACATCTCAAAAGTCTCCAATACCGGCGATTTTTTGTAGAGGTTTGATGGGCTATTATTGCTGTTGTTGTTATTGGTATGAAGGTTGTGTTTTGATGATTTTGAGTTTTTGCTGCCGGCGTTTGCTTGTGTGTGTACGGAATTTTGCTAACGGTATTTCATATGCACTTTTTTTGAGACTGTATGAATATCCGGTATAGTAATGTCGCTTCACAGAAACACATGAAGCATTTTGAGTGATTTGGGAGATCTATGTGAATGATGTGGGCTTATACATACATATGTATGTTTTGATTTACTCATTATTATACCCTGAACAAAGTAAATTAAGCTTGTAAAATATTGAAGGAACTGTCCGAAGCCCTTTAAAGTATATAAGGCGTCTCAATTATGCTCAGTTGTTGAAACGAAAGAGTAGAAAGACCATTGCAGTCCAAAAGAAACTAAGAGCACGGCAAAACTTCACTACAGAACATTCAGAAAAGGACGTCAAGTTTTGGAAAAGAGCACAATGGAACTAAGGTGAATCGTATTGGATCCGATAGCTAACCATTTGACCATCGCTCCAGCTGACAGGCATATAACTCCAACACTTTGTAATGGGTTCGAGGAGGCATGGTACGCAATTCTACAAAGTAGGTGCCAGACATTATAGGGAAACTTTGTATGGGAAAGTTTCTTACTTGCCAAAAGCACGAAATTTAGCACGGACTATTTTTTACAACACCAGTATAATCTCCAAAAAAAGTTTTCAGGTCGAATAGCTATAGCTTATAGCTGTCGTACAAACTATACGAACAAAATAAAGTTCTTGTATGAAAGCTTTTTGTTTGGGAAGGGTATTATAGCTTCGATACAGCCGAAGTTAAGGCAATAAATGATGCTTTTTTGATAAGTTGATCAATAATTTCTAAATTATTACAAAATTAATTAAAAAACATTTTAATTTTTTTATCCTTCGGCAATAGCAGGTCTTCAATCAAAGTATTAAGGAATAACTTCCTTTTACCCTCTTCATAAAATTATTGTTTGTCCACCAAAAATTCCTGTAGGTTCATTGAAAAAAGTTTCGCGTCACTTTTTGATAGATTTTATTTATTATATTTAAAATAAATTTCTAAATTAAATTTTGTGCACTGGTAAAAGTGAGTGTTTTAAATGAGATCTTGAGTCACTTTACTCTATTCTACACTACTTAATACTTTTCTAATGTAAAAAAATGTCTAAATATTATTTACTTCTTTAAATGGCTCTCCACTATCCTGAAACAGCATAAATATTTAAGTTGGAACATGACTTAAGTATGAAACTTCAACACTCAGTAAACTTTTAAAGAAATCATATAGGCTTAATTGCTTCACGCTAACAAATTCATAAAATAAATCGACTTTTAGAGTGCAGGAATCCAAATTTACACTTATAAAAAGCCTGCTTTTCCAATTCAACCAATTACATATTTTTCCAAGCCAATGAAGTCATAATTTATATCAAAGCACATCTGGAAAAAAAACTGTCTCAATTGTATGCTTTTTCCATCTCAACCTCATGTGTAAGGTTTTATGCAAAAGTAATTACCGGCGTCAAATCGTAGCCACCCAACTCCTACCATATCACTTGAGAGTTCTCAATAATTTCAGCTGCGCATTTGCAACTTCCTATACTTAAAGCATTCAATCTTCCCCCTAATTCCTATTCAAACTACACATCGTTCTCTTTTATTAGATATACATATATTTGCGCCATTGAGCATTGATTTTGCCAACGTTGTCATTTTGCTCTTGATCTTGCCTGATGTGCTACTCTTTCGCAACTCATTGATTGCCACTTGGTGTTCGTGGTTGGTAAATAAATTTATACTGCATAAAGTTGAAGCGTTTCTTTATGAATAAACACGTGTACTCGTACGTGTAGAATATTACAAAATAGATATGTACATACATATGTATAGATTAGGTAGTTAAAAATGTATTCGACCCAGTATAATAGTCATGAGAGGGGCCCTTTACCATTACACAGGACTAATCCAAGCCCTTGTTAATATTTTTGTCATAAAAAGCAACTGATAAAATTGATCAATCGATCCCTAAGACATCCAAGGCTTTTACGCCCCTTCGTGTGTCGAATAATATTAAAACGCGGACAAGAATTGTGCGAAAAAGATCAGTCAGAATTATAGAAGTTTTATTTTAAGAAATACAGCGATTTCCAGACTAATATTCATCAAACCGGCTGTCAAAGTCAACAATTATGTTTGTCTCTGTCTCTGAAAGATCTTAAATGTTTTGTATACCATTATAGTTCCCATTTTAAGAAGTTGCTTCAATAGATCCTTCAAATAATTTGTTTTTTTTTTTTGAAGGTACCTATTAAGGTAAAAAATTCGGAAATTTAATCAATCCTGGCCATTATATAAAAATTATAGGTCCTATCGAACATTAAGTTTTAAGAAATAGAAGAAAATATATAATAAAATTAAATTAAAAATTTTCACTTTTAAATTTTTGCTTAACGAAACTTAAGCTGTTATTCACATTACCAAAGACATGTCGCCACCTTTCAGTTCTCCTTTTGCTCCATGATTTTTAAGGTAGCTTTCAATTTTCTGTTGTAAGTGCGAAGTATGCTAATTGAAATGCTTGCAAACCTAACCAATCTTGCAACATAATTCATACATGCAACAATATACATATGTATGTATTTGCATACATATATGTACATATATACATATATTTACAATGGCGTTTACAGCTTTGTGTTCTTTGAAAATATCAATCCTTAAAAAGTCGTGAACATTCAATTCTCTCACCTTATTAGGCATCGCTGCCTTTTTCGATTTTGGGTTTTCGTATTTTATCTTTTAGTTTTGCTCTTTTATTTATGCACTTCCTTTCTTGTTTACTTGTTGGCGCCTGTGGAGTTCGCCGATGTGGTAATGAGAACACGATTACACACAAATCTTCACAAATGCATATTTACACTAACGCATCTGGCACGAATTACCATAAGACCAAATAGGAAAATATGTAGATATGTATGTTGGTGTGGATGTAAAATGAAAAGGCAGTGCATTTGTTAAAGAGGATTTTGATTTGTAAGGTTATTTCGTTTTTTATTGAGTCGTTCATTAAATAATTTCGTTTGAAGATGATCTTATTGATTAACCTATCCGCTTTACTGTTATATATTTGAAAAGATGAAATGGTAAGGCTTCCTGTTTAGAATTGGTCAATAAAAAAGCTGAGGTGTTCCATCAGGGTAAGTGCTTTTGAAGCTTGAATGGGATGTGCTATCTCATCTATCATATTCTCCAGACTTTGAACATTCGGTATATTACTTGTTCCGGTGTCTGCAAAATTGAATGGAAGAACCATATTTCTGCCTGAAAAGTGTAAAAATTTTAAGAGCGTGCAATCAAGCTCTGTTCGAAAGATGGCAAAAGATTATGGATCAAATAAAAAAAACGTATTGCGTGGTATTTTTAAGGAGGTATTCTAGTCTAGAAGAATTTTTAAAGTGTCGTAAAAAAAAGGCAATTAATATTTTAACTATCCATTTTTTTTATTAGATATTTATTAATTTTTGAAGAGTACAGAAAAAAATTAAAAACTAAAAAAAATAAAAAAATTTCAAAAATTATGAGCTGACGAAGCGGAGGGGGGGGTCTCTAAAAAGTTTAACGGGACTATGCCCAGGATTTCAACCCTCCTAGTTATCTGAAACCAAAAAAAAAACAAAAAAAGATTATGAATCTAAAATAATGTTGCAATGGTCGGAACTACGGAAAAAAGGGAAACATTTTTTGACAAAATGGCGACTGCCTAAAAAAAAATTTTTTTTTTTGGATCACTTTTTCTGACTATTTCGAATTTTTAAAATAAATTAAAATAATAATAAAAATAAAATTTTTGGGATGGGGCTAGTTCCAACCATCTATAAAGAAGACTCTGTAAAAATTTCAAGTAAATCGTTCTAGTAGAACCTGAGAAATCGTGGGCATCGTTCCGAAAAAGTCAGTTTTCAGAAAAACGCGCTTAAAGTTTCCCTAATGTCTTTTGTTCGATTAGTTCCGGCCGAACCAGTTTGGATGCCGGGTCAGAAAAATGACTATAACTCCGAAAATAATTTGAATTTTGAAAAATCCTCTTGTACACATATTCTTAAATAGTTAAACTTTGAAAAAAAAAAATTTCGATTTTTTTTAATTTCCAGACTAGAATACCCTCTTAAGCCAATTACAATTGTTTATGTTGACTTCGGAAAGAAAATGGAAAACCCATCTTTTCCAGCGTACCACAGCTAGATATCTACATCTACATCTTCTCCAAAGTATTAGAAAACCAGAGTAGATCAATTAAGGACATCCAAAATATGTACTCACCCAGTAAATTGTCTCTAAATTATCTTAAATATTTTTCAATTGAAATATAGAATTTGCTTAAACTCTTAACTAAAATGCGTTTGGTCTCCTATAAAGTCAGTAAACAGTTATTTGTTTAAAAGGCTTTTCTTCACATATTTTTTAAATAATTAAGCGATCAACCTAACCAAAAAAGTTTCATTTCACTTTGAACTGCTTCCCGGACTATATTACTTTTTTGTTTATATTTTGACAACTCTTCTAAAATTTTGCAGAGGCCCAAACCACACAACCCTTCTACTGACACGCCTATGCAATCATACCATTTATGCCTCTAAATGCATATGGCTTTACATAAGTATGCCTATAAGTGCCTCCCAATTCGTGCAACACCTTTTTTGCGCTCGTTCCTTGTATCCACTCTTAGTACATAATTTTTACTCTTTGTTAATTCACACTGTAATAAAGAAAATATTATTGGCTCGGCTGCATTTCAAGTGTTGCATGAACAAAGTTGTCGGCAGTTAAAGATTTCAAATGCATAAAATTGTAGATAGTTTTGGTTGATAGCTTTGAATTACTTGGTACTTCAATTGTTTTAATCGATTCGAGTTCAACAGATACTTATGTCTACATAATTACATATACATATGTCTGTGTGTATGAGCTAAACATATCTTATACAGCTGTTCTACTTTGTAATGATGCTGAAGTACATGGTTCTTATGAGTTTAGAAGCTAAGTTGTTGAATGTTGTTTGACACTCTAATTGGCAGCACAATGGCTACCATTCATTTAAATGTTGTACAATATGTCTTACAATTAGAGCTGGCTTGTAGACTACACTTCAAGTATCCTAATTCACATGTGATAAAGAATGTTCAAGTGGCAGTCAGAAAAGATCAATGTAATATGAGAGCTCAAATTATTATGTTACAACTATTTATATAATAGTAAGTATATATAAAGAATATACATATATACATGTGTAAAATATATATGAAAGATCTTTAAAACATCTTTCAGCTCACTTATAACGATTCCTGTTAAAAATACTTTCAAAACTTCAATAATTATCTTGACCAATATGCGAATATACACAAATTATTTTTGCCTTCTTTACGACTTTTTATGCTGAATTGACAAGAATTTATTTATTTCATAGATAAATAATGTCACCATCTGAATATGCTAACGATGTTTTCATAGTTGTTTAATAAGCAAATTGAGCTTTCAGTTTTTGTTCTAAATATTTACTTTTAGTAAACAAAACTGATATCACTTTTCGCAAAGTGAAGTGCGAAAATTTGCAATTCTTTTTATTTAGAAAATTATTGAAATAAACTGTATATATATCACATTTACGCTTGCGAATAAAACATTCAGGAATAATTGAATTAAAATTGTATTTATTTATTTATTTTTTTTTTGGATTCCAAAGATATAAAGAAGTTTTCTATACAAGAACTTGATTTCGATTGCTCAGTTTGTATGAGATATATGCTCTAGTCTTCAGATCTGAATTCACATTTTCAGATGTTGTACCGTGAAGATAACTGGTCAACGAAAAAACTTTGCCATAAAAGGACTTGTTCAGTTTTTGTATGGCAGCTATATGATCTGATCTGTGATCTGATGCGAACAATTTTTTCGGAGATTGTAGTCATGCTTTGTGCAATTAGAGATGCAAAATTTCGAAGAAAAACCCCATCAAATAAGAAAGATTCACATACAAAAACTTGATTCCGATCGCTCAGTTTGTATGGTAACTAAATATACATATATATGCTGTAGTGGTCCGATATCGGCAGTTCCGACAAATAAGCAGCTTCTTGAGGAGAAAAGGACGAGTGGAAATTACAGATCTATGGCTTAGAACTGAGGGATTGGTTCGCGTATAAACAGATGGACCGACGGGCATGCCTAAATCGACTAAGCTCATCACGCTGATTATTTAGGTATGTATACTACGTATATGCTTTGTGGGGTCTGGAACGTTTGCTTGTGGGTGTAATAAAATTCTTGGTAAGCTTAATATACCCTGTTCAGGGTAATAAATCAGGATGTTGCAATTCAAACTTTTTATTTCTTCGCGAACATGGAAATTGTGTTTCTAAGGTTGAAAAAAAAATATCTGAAAATTTCTGAGAAAAAAGCGATCTAATAAATAAAAGTAAAAAATATTGGCTTTAATGAAATTTATGTTAAAACATATGAAATAAAAATTTCAAGTGTCCACGAATAAGCAAAAAGGTATTTAAAAGAAACAGCCTAACAAAAATACCCAGCAAAAAGTTTGAAACATTAATAAATTTACTAAAAATTTAATAGTTAATAATTCTCAGATTCAATTTTACATAATTTCACTGTGCCTCGGACCTCATTCGAATGTTAAAGGTGAGATAAAGGCACTAATTATTCTATTATTCCTTAGTAGATACCTATGTATTTTCTCCATTATGAATAAATGTACTCCATCGAATAATCTCAAATTTTGTCAGTTCATTCCATCTTAACTCAAATCTGATGGCCTTTAAATACAATTTAAGAATATAAATATGAAAAACCACTTACTATTCTAGCCTGAAACTTATAATAATTAAAAAATTTAAAAAACATTTCAAAAAGTATTCCATATATTTTTCCGAAATATTTGGTAAAATAATTCTCGTAGAAAATGTAAAAAAAAACTGTTTATACATATATTATATGTGAAGATTCATAAATTATAAATTGGGATTTTAACAACATAGGAATAATAGACATAAGATCTATGTTGTATATTACACCTTTTAAAAAAGCATACTTAATTTTAAATTAAGGGGGTATTCTACTCTAGAATTTTGAAAAATTCGATTTTTTGTTTTTCATATAAGTATTTAAAGTTTAGACCCTTAAGAACATATCCTCCAAAAGATTTGTAAAAATTAAAATTATTTTAAGAGCTACAGTTACTTTAGTGACGCAATACTTAGTACCGCAGTATGCGGTACCTATTTGACTCACTTTTTTAAACGCGTTTTTCTCGAAACTACTTTTTTCCACACCATACCGGCATTATCTCAAGTTCTATACAACCGAATTACTGGAAATTTTGTGTGAACCTTCTTTATATAATTCTTAATCGAATGTGAAAATGATTTTTATTTTCAGGCAATCGCCATTTTTCAAAGAAAATTTTTTTCGTATTCCCTGAGGTAGGAACTATAACTTACTGATTAAGAATTTCTTTTGATTATTTTTTTTCAGACCACCAGGAGAGTCAGGATCAATGCCATCAGGATGCGCCATTTGTTTTTACACCTGTCTCCTCCCCCCCCTCTAATTATTTCAATTTTTAATATTTCTTTGTAAATTTTTTTTCTGTATTCTTAAGATATCAATAAAAACACCATTAAAAAAAAAATGGTAAAAATATTTTCTGTTTTTTTTTTTTAAATAAAATTCAAAAAACTGCCCAAAATCTGATTTCTAAACTAGAATACCCCCTTAATATCTCAAGCCGTTTTTGAGTTATAGCCTTCTCAAATGTAACCGCTCAGTTCAATCAGCTCCTTAATTTCATCTTTAAAGCAGTGATTACTTGAAGACAAATATCATAATTACCTATGTATGTATGTATGTATGTACATACAATGGCCTACCAATTTTTAGATTTGATCGTATTCTGGCAGGCCAAAGACTACAAAAACTTTGGATGAAAGTAAATTTTGTTTTAAATGCTTGCCCATTGTCAATGTTTGATTTTTTTCAACCAAAGGTCATTGTACGGATAATATTATGTATCTCAAAAAATATTAATTTTTTTTTTTTTTAATATGTATAAATATTTTTAATTCGCAAAATTTCGGTTTTTACAGGGCACAGTTATTTATACCTATTAAAAAATCTGTTAGGTTGACGTGTAGTTCATACTAGTAGTAAAGTAATTTACACCCAATTGCCTTCACTGCATGGTGCAGTGATTGTATGAATATGAATATCCTACAAATATACATACGTATTTAAAGCATAATAATCGCACTTACCAATGAGTTCCAACGCAGCATTAAAAAAAAAAAGAGCATACCACTATGCTTTGTCTTACATACATAAGTTCATACATATAAATTTCTTTTCACACACTGAATAAACAGTCCCACTTTAAACACACACCCACACATACTATATGCACTTCTTTAGAGCACTGCTGTCAATCGTAGAGTTTTTTCACTCAACACCACTGCGCCACTGAATTGGTATACATACTGAACTTACATACATATGTATATATGTATGTACTCGCATATACTTATGCATAACCACTTTTGAATTTGCAATTAACACAAATAATTTAACTACACATCGCTTTACTACCCGAATATATCATCTACCACGCACTTTAATCACACAACAAATAAGCCACATCGCCTCTATGCATTTTTTCCGCTTTGCAAAATGGCGACAAATGACACTTTGATGCACAGCAATAGAAGCATCCAGAAATGCCTGAAAAAACACACTTATCACTATAAAAACAAAAACTTTCACTACACCAAACACACGCGCACTTATTTACGCACACTTTTCACTATATTTTAGCACATTTTAATAATATTTAACAATACTTAACCAAACATAAAACAATTTGCACGCAACAACAGTCAAATATAAACCAAATTTAACCAGCGAATTAATTAAACTGAGTTCGTTACTCTCCAACACCAACACCACCGCCACCTGATGCACGAACACCCACGATGACCGGCAAGTGACGAGCAGCAGTAGCGACACACAAACAAAGCAAATTGGCACAGCATACAACAAAGGTCACAACAATAACAGCAAAGTTCAGCAAATGTTATGTGTCGCGTGCCGAGCACGCTGCAGTGGCAAACAAAACAAAAACAAACAAACGCAAAAGCAATAGGAAAGCAAATGCAAAGCAAAAAAAAATCAACGCAGTGGCATTCGAACATCGAACTGCAACCTAACGACAAGAACAAACATTGAGGGTTGTTTGTGGGTTTGCTAAGCACTTTTCTGAATTTGTTGATTCAGTTTGTCGCGGACTCTACAATCGTTTGGTAATTTGAGGGGAAATTTAAAAAGTGAAATAGTGCTTGTGCGGGTAACTCGTGAAAGTCGTGCATGTAAGAAAGCGTTTGCCGGTTAAAGTGCAGTGCATTGTTTATGTGTAGCACGCCACTCGGGAGTGGGAGTGTGGGATGTGTGATGTGTAAGCGCGTGTGTGTTCTACGAGAAATGGGTGCGTGACAAAAGCATCTTAGCGCTGACGCTAATGACAGCAGAGGCAATTAGAGATATGGCAAAATGGCATAAGTGCATATGCAAAAACAAATAAACAAAAGGAATGAGAGCATAAATAAGAATTTGCATTTTCGTGGATTTCGCTGGAAGTGACTAAAGTAAATGTGTGTGTGTATGTAGGTGCGGAAGGAAAATAAAAGCTTATTTGAAAATAAAACGCGAGCACGGGATAAAACGTTAGATTAGCGAATGCGCCAACAAATAAAAGTTTGAAATGTGAATAAAAAAATTATTTATTTGGTTGATGTATGGTACAAAATTAAATAATAAATTAATTTAGATACAATAACAGCTGCAAAAGTATTATATTTAGAATTGAAATTATAAAATTTATAAATGAATTTATAAGTGATATTATGTACTGACATCGAAATCATAAATCAATTTTAATCAATATTACAGCAAACTGACTAAAGTGTCCAAAATCTAAAAATTACTCTCGCTTTTACTGCATTTCGACAACAAAGATTGATTTGTAACGCTGAAAATACCAGTTTGAAGAAAAAATAAAAATAATAAGAAATAAAAAATGATAAAATAAATATCATCTGCCATATTGACTTAGCGCGCTGATAAAAAGATACATATGTGTGTATGTACATACATACATATGTGTATGTAGACTAATATAAAAAGTGAAAACCAATATTTAGACAAATACTAAAGGCAATACACCGAAATATGGGTCAGTTTGATTAGTTGACAAGACAAATAAAAACAATTGAAAATGTTTTGAACAAGAGTAGCGTATAAGAAAATTAAGTGAACGACTTTACTGCTACTTTTAAAGGCAGTATATAATTATTTATGTGTGTACAGTTATGCAGTTCCACAAATTCCTGAAGTTACGTCAATAAATTTGATACGATAAAAATCAAACGCCAAAAAATCAATATATTATATGATTAAAAATTTAATAAAAAAATAAATTAAGTTACAAAAAGTTATTGAAAATGTAACAAAGAAAAGATAATAATTAGGAAATGAAAACTAATTAAAAATTGTTGGTGCGTGTTTGCAACTAACAAATATTCATACTAAATACTTACTTCTTAATTTAGCGATAAAAAGATAAATCCTTATTGCATTAAAATAGTGTGACAAAAGAGCAATTAGTGTGTGAAAAAACTGGATTCAAAAATATTAAATATTAATCGCGGATTTTAAAGGCTTTTAAAATCATTTCAAGGTAAGTCAATGGCTTTAATATTGTTTCCAAAATATTTTCACATATTACTATAATATTTCTAATAAATTAAGGAAAGTACACAACATTAAGAAATATTATATTCTATTATGCATATAGTACATACATATGTACAAATATGTATAGATATGTATATACTTTTCATGAGTTTTATATAAATTTTTAATATTTTTATATAAATTTTAAAAATACTTAAAAATACATAAAAGGAGGGGTATAAAAATTATAAAATAATTTAATTTATAATTTCGACTAAAAAACTTGGCTGAATTTAAATAATTATAAAATAAATTTAATAAAGCCTTAAATGTACGTTCTGAAGGACTTAGAGCAAGGATTGAAAGCAATAATCACAAAAAAAAAAAAACAAATATAATAATAATGCATTCAACTAAAGATTTGCTAAAGATCGGTACTATTGGTAATAAAATGGCATAATGGGTGTCAAACAAACCTCTGGGTATATACCATTCTTGTAATAGGTGCTCACAAAATTCATTAGTAGTTCGCATGACATCCATAAGAAGCTTGGCCAAAATCTGTCAAAAAATTAAGGCAACCATAAGTTTTTTAATTGGAACTAAACCCCTGTGTACTGGTAACAAATCTGCAGAAGTAGAAATACCTAAAAATTCCAACTGTCTCTCACATACTCGTGCACGCTGGATTAAATCGGCTTAGCGTTTTAGCACCTTTCAACGGCCTAACGCCTAAATTGCAGCGCCAACTTTGTCACTATGTACAACAAACACTTAGCGGCGCTTTGCGAGAAGCCGCCAAACATTGTAGGCTCTACATTACAAGCAAACCTACAAAGAACGTGCAGCTTTTGTTTTCAATCATTGATACCCTCCGCACTCCAGCACTCTTAGCTGGCTGAGGTGTAGGCCCACGAAGTGTAGACTACAAATTGGTAAAAATAATGTTCGAATTTGTACAGGAGTAAATCCAGTTTATCACCAAATTTGTTCAAAGAAAACCAAAAGAACTAACAAAAGCAATTACAATACGCGTAAAGTTGGGAGAAGCAACAACAAAAGGAGATAAAAAAAAATGTTTTGTCATAATACAAAAGTTTTGTAAAAAAATGCAAAATGAACCGAAAAAGTCCCGGCTTACAAGTTAAAGACTCCCTAACAGGCATCAACGTTGGGATTACCTGGAAAAAAAAAAAAAAAACAATGAAAACAAAAACAAGCAAATCACTCCATCCTTACACGCCGAAATCCACTTTGTTCACAAGACAGCGTCTTCCTTTGTGCCTTTTTGAAGCATTGTCTCTTGTAAGCGTCTGCAATTTGCCCAAACTTGCTCCCATTTCATTTTGTGCACGTTCTACGTTGAGTGCCAGTCGTATACTGACTTTTTAACGAAATGCCTGTCAAATTTTTTTTTTCTTTGCAATACCCTGTTCGCTATCCCTGCTTGGTTGTTTTGCGACTTGCTCTTTTCGGTTGTCCAAAAATAATTTTTCATAGATTCCGCGACAGCTTGTTGCTTCTGGCTTTGGTCTCCACTAAGAAAATCGCAATACAGTTGAGTCTCGAAAGAATGAGTAGTTACACTGTGTTCCTAGTTTTATATACGATAAATATTAGATAGGAAAAAGTATTATACCGAAAGACTTTTTGAAATAATAAGTAATGGGGAACGAAGATGTCCAGTTAAAGTTAATTGAGTCCTGTCGAGTGAAAGCATGCAGTGGAAACCTAGCACGAGTTCGAAAGCCGTTTCCAAAAGTTTTTGAGCTGCTTCTGAACCACCTATAGCTGCTTGAATAGCTTTTGCCGATTGATGACGTTTTATTACAATGAAAGATAATTCAAGTTCTTTCGACACCTGCACCAAACTGAGCGGAAGGATTGGGAATTTTATGTCGGATAGGACCAAAACTCAAGTTGATGCCTTCTCGGCTCAGGCTTTTGTTTTTCTCCTCACAAACCACTTCCTTCAGTTATCTGATGTCTGGACCTACTGGTAGTTAGTATTGCCAGATTATGTTAATTTGAGGTGAAGTATTTATCATACAGGACGTCAATGCTTTTTGCGAACTTTAGGAAGTACTGTATATGTAAGTTTGATACTTCATCTAGCGCCTAAACTGCTAGATTGTAAAGATGATTTCGAGATAGTGCAGAATACAGGTATAGGAGGTGTTCCAGCGTTTCTCTCATGTCAACTTCTCTGCACTTTCTTCGCATGTGATGTTAGTAAGTTGAGACCTGTCAAGAGGCATCAACCATCCGACAGTCATTTCGAGGCCGCGTGAGTAAAAAGCATGTTATTTTTCCTAAGGGGTTTTGACACATGTTCGTAGCGATCCTGCATGTTCATAAGACATTCTTTATCGCCCTGATCCACTTGTAAGTTCTTTCTGATATTTCATTATTGTTTTTAGTAACTTCCTTGTTTCCTGTACTCGTTCGGTTGTCAGGCGGATGGTATATTTTGCAATCACATCAGCTGTTTCGTTTCGCGAAATTTCCTTGTGGGATAGAATCCAGTATATATGAAGCCACTTTCCGGCAGTCGCCACATCTACTGCCCTGCTTCTAAGGACAAGTCCATTGGAGGGTTCCTTCAATTTTTGAGATATTTACTAGAGATGAAGAATCTGTTCCAAAGCAAACACATAGTAAGCCGATATTAAGCCGCTAACTTTTCTAAATAACTTTTTAAGTGTATTAGCTAGCGAGTAGCCACTGTATTCTTTAGCACTTTTCCTCCACTCTTTTATATTTCCCTTTCCCTGTCAGTCTGTCAGTCTTTTCCTTTCATAATTTTTGTAAACTTCTTACGCGTTCTATGCCAAAAAATTACTTCCACGTTTACCTGGCAGTAAGCTCTATCTATCTGTATGTCTGCATATTTGTAAAATGTAAAGGGGGCGCTGTGGGTTGCATAAGTGTGTAGCGAGTGTACGTCAATTGTTGGCATTTACTTATTAAATTTTTAATGCAAAAGCTCCTTGTGAATACTCGCGCTCCTTGGGATAAGGTAAAAGCAAGCAAAAAAGTTCAAAGCCGGTGAATTTTGTCTGTTAATTTTTAGTTGTGTTTTCGAGGGCTGCACTTGTTTTAAATGTTTTGTTTTGATCTCTTTTTTGTTATCTGTATATAATCTTACTTTGCTTTCACTTTTCTTTTTGTTTTGCTTTCATATATCATATTTTTAGAAGTCACAATATTTTACTTTATTTTTTCATTTTTGTATCTTTGTTTTTTTGGGGTTTTTCGCTGCTTTTTAATCTGAGTACATACTTCATAAATCTCTTTTACGTGTATTTAATTGCAGTTAATCCACTTATGCTTTCGAAAACAAGCTTTCTGTCACAAGAAGCACGCGAATTTTGAGTTTCGGGGGGTGATTGTTTACTCGCTGATTTATTTACTGGTTTTTTTGTTGTAAGAGAAAAATTTAGTCTCTAATTGCTGGCTTATACTAAAGTAAAATATGTTTTTGTTTTTGTTTCTTTGCTACTAAGCTGAATTTAATGCTAATACTGTTCTTCTGAATTCTATTAGCTCATTAACTCCCCACGAGTTAGCTAAAAGGCCACTAGATTTATTTTCCTTAAAAATTTTATTTTTCATTTTATCGTAAGAAGCACATAAATTCTTCAAACCACTCGCTTACTTCATTTAGTTCTGCTTACTTATCTGCTACGCCACATATAAGTTCCTTTTAACCCAAAAAATAAATCAAAATTCCCACTAATCATTAATGTTGTAGCCACGTGCATTTGTTGCACAGTAGTCAACTACATACAACGCTACACGGTGCCTCACTTTTCCATTCTGCCGCTTTAGCGTTGGGCAATGAACGGCTGACTGACTGCTTAGGAAGGTGCAGCAGAGGCAAACATATCAAAACAAGAATGAAAAATATATTTTTTTCTATTTTTTATATTCTCTTGTGGCTCGTGCTTCACTGCTCAGCGATGTGTGCGCGTTTTAATAGCCACTTAGGCTACAGTTCCATGTTGGGTTCATAGTTCTATTCCACTAATTTTGTTTTGATAAACAAGAAAACGGTTTCAAATCTTTATTTTCGAATCTTTATGTTTTGTATTGTGCGTTGAAAGCTTTAAGATATTTAGCTTTAATTCATTTTATTTTCAAAAGTTTAATTTCATAATGAAAAACTACACAGGCTCGTGTTTTTAAAAAGAAAATTTCATATAATTTTTCTCACCATTTATTAGTTTTTTACCCAAAAATTTCTACTTCCTGTTTTAACTTTAGAAACTCTTTAACCATGTGTACTTACTACACTTTCTATAAAATTTTCCCAAAGAGTTGCTACACTGAATGAAACAAGTGAAGTTGAAAACTTTACTCAATAATACGGAAATAGAAATCATATTAGGAAGACCAAATTGAAAATGTAAAACGATCCAGTTTTAATAAAACCTTTAAACCTTGGTCGTAACCCTCAAATTTAATAAGAGTATTTAAGCAAACCAATTTTTTCTGAAAAAGAGTATCGAAAATAGTATATTCATCGGCTGAGTCGTTAACAAGCTGCTCGAGGATGAACCTCATACTTCATTTTGACTTTATCAATGCAGAACTATTTAATTTATATTGAAAGAATTTGTCTCAAATTTTTTTTATTTCTAAACAAATTGTTGCGAATGTTGAAACAGGCTTACGGTGATTCAGTTTTATCAAAAATACAAGCCTACGAGTGTTGCAAAGGCTTCAAAGATGATCGAGAGATCGTTGAAAACATGCCTCGTTCTGTATGACCTTCGATTGCTCCGTGTACCCCGTTTTAAAACAAAATTCGCTGAAGGGGCTGATCCCAAAAAGTGCTTATGGAAAGTACTTCTAGGAAAAATTGTTGGCATTTTGAAGGCGACAGAATAAGTTGTGATGAATAATTAAACATTTTGCATTTTATTTACAATTTTCGTGCACTTTTTTGTCACAATGTATATAGTTTATATTTATATTTTATTTAATTTCTTTTGCTCTCCATTTCGAATGTTAAAAATAATGTATTTTAACAATACAAAATTTTATTTTTAAATCTTTGAAAATATTTTCCACAGTGTAAAATCTAATTTGTGAAACCCGTGCGCCCTGTGACCATACCGAACTAAAGAAAATGTGTTAAAACAACACGAAATGTAAAACACTTGTTTGTCAATCGGCATCGAGTTTTCGACACTTAAATAAGATTTAGTGCAATGGCGATGAGCTCCGCGCGCGTCGCCGTTTCGGATTACCGAACTGCCGCATTAGCATTATGCGCGGCGTGGCGCGTTGTTAGTGTCGTCATTGCCTTCGTCATCGTCTCCATTTCAACTGCCTGATTTAGCAGTAATTATGCTAATGCAATGAATGGACTAGAAATACCTTAAAGATTTCTACAAACACTACGTTCACTTGGGCGCAGAGAGGCCAGACAATGCTGTGGATGGCTTTTCGCTTTTCACGCTGTTTGGGCGAAGGTGTTCATGATTATTTGTAGTTGGTGTTGCTACTGCTGGCAGGGAGCTGACGCTGGGCGTTGTGTGTGGCGGCGCTACAGCTTAACCATTTAATGGCACCCAAATAATTTGACAGTTGTATTTTATGGCTGCTTGCAGTGTTCGTCGTTTCTGCTTCTTCTTTTGTTTACTTATCGTCAAATTTTCCAATGCGTTTTTTAATGAGCTCTGTTGTATTGATATTGCTAATGGAGTGTGTTAGATAGTTGCGGCGTTGGTTTGTGGTGATATTTTAAAATATAATATAAAATATAGGTACTTGGGTAATATAATAAATGTTATAACTATGGCTTTAAGGCAATTAAATATATTTTTATTGGTATCATTGAGTAATCTGATAAATATCATTAATGTGGGCTTAAAATGCTAATTTAAATCGATATTAAATTTTTCAGTACTCTCTTTGGCAAAATACTGCGTGCGGTGGCGTGGACTGTCATATTGGCGGTGAAATCCTGGTTGGTTGAATAATCTGTAGTTTAGACTAGGGTTTTATGGTCATCTAAACAAGTTTTTCGAATCAATCCAGCAATTTTTTAATTGGTGGTTTATATTATGTTCAGTCAGCTGATTTTTATACTATCTGGTTCGCTATGAAAGCTGTCAGAAGTATCCTCTACTTGTTTGAATAAAATATAATTGAGACTATATTTCCAATATTATACGGTGGCCAAGAGTCAATAACACTCAACAAATCATTCTCTTTTCTTTTGTTTTTTGGTTTTAACATTTCCTTATTTATTGAGTCTGCTATTATTAATTGCCTAACAACAAGTAATATCATCTTATATTTTTTTACTGATACGTCTTCTTTATAAGGCTGGTCGATTTCGCTTTTCACAGCCTCATTGCTTTTGGGATGATACCAAATTCAGACATAGCGACATAAAGGCAGCTCCTGTTCGTGCTCTCAAAAACAGCTTTGAAATCGACGAAGAGGTGGTGTGTGTCTATATTCTTTTCATCGATATTTTCCAAGGTTTGGCATATAATGAATATCTGGTCAGTTGTTAATTTTCCAGGCCTGATACCACACTGATAAGGTCCAATCAGTTTGTTGACGGTGGTCTTTAATCTTTTACACAATACGTTCCATAGAACCTTACATGCGGTGTTGAGGAGGCTTATCCCAAAGGAGTTGGCGCGGATTGTGGGGTCTCCCTTTTTTCGGAATGGGCAGAGCGCACTTTAAATTTCAATCGTCGGGTATGCTTACGTCCGACCATATTCTATATAAAAGCTGAAAAGCTCAGCCGGCAGTCCATCGGCCCCTTTGCTGTCCTTCAGACGGGTAATTGCTCTTCTAACTTCTTCATGGTCGGGTATTGGAAGGTCTGCTCCATCGTCGGGGAATCGGGTTCACCGTCTCCTAATGTTATGCTTTCACTGCAATCCAAAGATAGAGGAGTCCTACCCACCATAATTTCAGAGTGCGCTGTTAGTAACTGCATCTTTCGTAGAATTTTCGAGCATAACCCCTGTCGGCCAGCTTGTCAATCTCTTCGTACTCACGCATTTCTGCCTCTTTCATTTTCTATCTGTAAATGCGTCTCGCTTCCCTTTTCAACTCTTATATCTATCCCATCCCGCACGAGTTGTGGTCGATTGTAATGTTGCGAGGTAGGCTGTCTGTTTTCTCTCCAATGCGACACGACAGTCCTCATCGTATCAGCTGTTCTTTTGTCTTTTCCGAAAACTAAAGATTTCATTTGCAGATGTACATCCTTATGTATTTCCCATGTTACGCTACAGAGAAAAAATAATAATAATGGTGGATTTAAAAAAAAAACTTGAACCGTGTATGCACTTTTCAAAGGGGAGGTTGTTTTATCATTTTTCCCGTTTTGGTTTTGTCCTCAAAAAATTCTCCAAAAATTTAATAGTTTTTATTTTAATTGTTTTTACTCTTATTTATGCACTCTTTTTTATAAAAAAAAATTCTCGGAGCTTTCCGATTCATTGGCTAAAAACTCGTCGCTTTCATTCCTTTCTGCGTTTATCTCGGATTTGCTTCTTTTTCGCCACCCCAAAAAATTTTGTTGAATTCCGCCACAAATGAACCAGCCGAAAGATCGATGCATTGCAGCCGTAAACTGGTGCATGCAACAAGAATGCACGAAGCAGCACAAAGTGCTGAATGTAAGCTTGGAGGAGGACATTAAGTATTAAACGACAGTGAGTTCGAGTCAAACAGTTTCTTATTGTTCAGAAACTGTTTGTATTTATTGATTATATCGATATCCGAATAAAAAAACTTTCTCATTTAATTCTATCAGGTGGTAGATAGACTCATTTGCCGGGACCTGTAACTCAATATTGATCCTTTTCTCTTTTATTGGCGTAGTTATAGCCGAGTTCGCTGTTTGGCGCTAATTGAAGGTTCCAAGTGTAGTCACGTCTTTCTCCACCTGATTCCTCTTTCTCTTCCTCTGCTTCCCCTGGCAGGTACTGCGTTGAATATTCTCAAAGCTGGAGGTTTTAATTCACTGAACTATGCCAATGTCGTCGTATATCTCCTACAGCTCATCGTTCCATCGACTGCGGTATTCGCCGTCACCAATGCACAAAGAACCATAAATCTTCCGCAGAACCTTTCTATGGTAAGGCCGACTGATCAGATGATATCTCGTCTATGCCCCTGTACCTTATAACAGGACGGGGATGATGAGTGACTTATAGAACTGGTCTTTAGACGTCGAGACGTACTTCTCAATTTTCTTATCAGTCCGAAGAGTTATTCTGCGTTGGACTTCGAGGCTTCAATGTTGATCATTATACTTTTCTAAGACTGATAGTCCTACATTACTTTGTCTAAACATCAGTGGACTCATTGTGATTGTGAGCCAAGAAGATAATGAAAAACCTGAAAACTAGTATAAAACACTTCCAATTGTTTTCGAAGTATATTGATATAGTTCTTGACAGTTCGGTTTCAGTCCATTTACTTAGACTCGATTGCCTTGGACTCATTCATACCATAAGCTAAAACTCAACAAAAAACTCTATTAAACTTTGCTGGTAGCGATCTAATGAGACTGACTTACTGTCCAACGAAAATAATAACGATCCACTGTGCTCCACATTTTCTGCCACCACATCTCCCTTGCACTCGCGTACCCACACCACATACAATAACATTCCTTCCATTACCTCATCAATTACCGATCTTGTTCGATTACGTGCTGCATCGTCACAACGACCGCACCAGCAGACGCGCTCCATTGTACGCGAAATTATGTTAATGACTCGCTCCAGTCTTCGGTTGAATTGCGTTGCGATACCAACAAGCCGGCCGCGATGCAATGCATACTTTGCTGCCGACAGACACACACACATACATATGTGAATTCCGAGTACGCAAAATTCACTTATCAATACAAAAGCGACGCGATAATGGCGAGGAGAGGCAGCGTTGGACGAAGAAACATGCACTTTCATGTGCAACACGCTGAGATTTGTTACAAATGAGCAAGTGCAGGGTGCGGGGCGGAATGACTCAAGTTATTAAGCGCTACGAACAAATGCACTTCTTTAATATATATATGGTTGCATATACTAATACTCGTATTAGTACCCGAACTATAAGCATACATACCGCCTCGTACATAAATTAGTGCACAATCAATTAGTTGGCAACATGCCCCATCCTCATACAAGTTAAGCTGACTGCGACTGCGATTGCCTTGCAAGTTTGTTGCATTTTACTGTGCTGCGTTTCGCCCGCCACCTCCTCTCGCACGCAGCAATGCATTGAAGTGCATGTAAATAAAATCAAAATCGTAAAAAGCAATTCGATTCAATTCGATCCAATTTAATATCGACTCCCCATTCAATTCGGCGCGACGGCACACTGAACTTCAACGAAACTTTCAGTGACTTCACCCATCGCCAGCATCGGTCCCACTCACTTCATTGCCTCGGTAAGCGCGACGCACTCAGTTATTTTCCGCGGCGCATTGACTTTTCAGCGGTTCAAACAATTTCAAGCATCTCACCACTCATTGCCTTGGAAACCTTAACGCCTTCCCTCCTTGTGTTGTGCATTTACTTCGCTTTATTTCGTGCGGCATTTACTGCTTTTCGGTGTGCGTAAAAAACGGAAAGCAAAAATTAAAAAAAAAAATTCTTGCAGAATTATTTGCCACTCTTTGCATTGTTTAAACTTCCAGTCTCGGCGGTTTTTGCTTGATTTTAGTATACTACCATTTATATGGTAAAAGAATTCCCGTCACCGAAACGTTGGGGACAATGCGACATTTTTTCGACCGATGCAAGCTTACTATTCATATACAACTGTTTATAGGTTCAATGAACTATTTGGTAATTTCGGTTATTTATTTAATCCACACGTGTTTCGGTGGGCTCTATTTGTCAGGGTAACTAGAATCGCTGATCAAATGTCTCTGTATAATATCCTGGGCTAAAACCGAGCATTTAGACTACATGTTCTACGCAGTAAGAACAGAGAACGTAGATAATAGAGAAGGTAGAAGGGGTACTTGTCCAAGATATGTTTTTGGTAAGACTACTGAGTATTAACAGCCGTAATTGCAAATTTGTTACAAAAACTGTCAATCTAAAGAACTTCAGTTGTAACATATTCCAAGATTAAGTTCGAATCACTCAAAGTTTTGTTATATATAGTGCTATATACATATATAATATTTTTTTTTGGCTGTATTTTTTTTTTTAATGAAAAACTGTGATTCTGCTTGTGGATTATTTTAATTTGGTCTTTTAAATTTTTTTACATCAAGTCGTGAATATGATATCATGTAAATGGCCGCCGCCACAGTTGGTTATCATTTGAGCCCATTTTATGGCATTTTCCAAAGTGATGGCCAGAACTTTCGGCGATAGGTCCACACATTCTTGACGGATATTGTCTTTATGAGCTGCAAGAGTCTTAGGCTTCGCGACTTCAAAAAGACCTGCAAAAAGAAGTCCGGAGCGGTCAAAACAGGCGATCTTGCTGGCCAGTGCAAGTCGCCAAAACGGGAGATTAGGTTCCCGGGAAATGCATCCTGCAACATTTCGGTTGTGACACGTGCAGTGTGTGCCGTTTCACCGTCCTGTTGGAACCACATGTTTTCCAAACCCTACTTCATCAAGTTGCGGCAAAAAGAACTCGTTGATCATTGCTTTGTAGCGTTCACCACTCACAGTAACCGTTTGGCCCGCGACGTCTTCGAAGAATAAAGGTCCGATGACTCTTCCAGCGAAAACAGCACACCACACAGGGCATTTCCAGTGCCCCAGAAGCGTAAATTTTGCTTATTTACCTACCCGCTAAGTTGGAAATGGACCTCATCACTCATTTGCGTGGTACGTCGTCTGGTTTATGTCGACAGCGATTCCATGACATCCTGAGCAACAGCAGCAATATTATCTGTAGAACGGCTACTCCGGGGTCTCCAACGCCTGGCAGCATCTCGTGTTGTGCCAGTCTCTTCGAGGCGAGCGGCAGTGTTTCCCTAGTAGACGTCGGACGACCGGAAAATCTGCGGCGAAATTCACGTTGTGCCAAAGTCACCGACCTTGTCCATGCATCCTCTCCATATAGAAGCAAGAAAATGATGAGGGAATTGAAGAGTTTGGTTTTTTAAGATCTCTACTCACTAAAATTCCATCAACTTCCTGAAGTTTGTGGAGGAACCTTCCGTACCGCTGAAAATCAGGTACTATTGTTTTCAGAAGTGCTTTGTGGTTAAGGTGAATTATTAGGATTCTTTGGAGATGTTTTGTTTTGTATTTTTTTCTGATCATCCTAGTAAAAGTGGTAGGTAGTCTCTTAGAGAAATAGAATGTTGTTAAATTTAACTGCTACTACTACTCGTACTACTTTGCAACATTTTAATATAAAACTTATATTGTATCTCCAATATGTGCAACATAGGGCAACAGTTACAACATTTTAAGCTCCTAACTTCCGGCAACAAATTGCTACTAAAGTATATTTCAGCAAAAATCCGCGCACGCAACCAGTTCAATGGAAATGCCAATTGTGCAAATTTTATTACTGTCGCTTCCTTCAACACTTCTGCTGTGGCAACAAAATGACAGATGTGGCAAAGTGGCAATGTTGCCGCAAGGAATAAATGTGGAACAGGGTGTACACAGAGGAGATAGGCCTAGCCGACGGGTGGCAAAGCAAATGGGTTGTCAGCAAAGTAAATTCGTTTTTTATTATTTTTTTATTTTTATTTTGTTTTGAGAAGAGAGTGCGAGAGACACATGCATAAACAACATTGTGTGCCGCTAATCGTTAAGTGTCGACCTTTTCGTGTGGCAAGGAAACACTGTGTCGTAGCAACATAAAACAACATAAAACAAATGTTTTTCTCTTCAGTTTTCATTATTGGCGTTTTTGCTGTTTGCTTTTCATTTTTTGTGGCAATTTGTTTGTTGTTGTTATTTTTATATTTTTTTGTTGTTTTTTTTTTCGTTTTGCGATAAGCAGCTACTGTGAGTGCGCGACATTTCGATTAAATATGCAAAACACATCAAATGTTTTAATGGGTGTAACAAACACGATGACAACAAAAGCAACAACAATAAATAAATGACGACAACAAAGATAAAAAATATCAAAAACAACAAAAATATAGTGATACATTAAACTTTTGCCTGTTTTAGCAATGATTTTGCTTACAGCAACGCTTGTCAGGTCCATATCAACTGCTATTTTTGCTGCTGTTGTTGCTTTTGGCGGCGTATTCTGCTTTTTGTTTCAGTTTATTGGTATGTAACATGTGCCCACGCAACATATACCACAATTCGTAGGTTATTAGCCGCCAATGGGTTTATTCTACCATTTTTGCTGTTGTTGTTGCTGCTTCTTCTATATATTTTTTGGCATTTATTCTGCCTCTTGCCATAACGTGCCGAGGCATTGTAAGTCCAGACTCAGGGTCCGGCCGCTGTCGAAATAAAAACGTGTGAATGCTTGGCTGCCAGACTTTATAACATAGATATTTACATATGAACACATACACCTACATAAGTACATATCTAAGTAATAGCTATGCGCATATTTTTACGATTTCTTTGCATGTCTATGCGACTTGGCGAGTCAAAAGGTAATAATTGCGTGAAATTATTATGTTAAATGCGTTGTTTATTGAGTAAATATGCAGTAAAAGGGCGAAATAAATGGAGAAAAAATAAAAAAAAAAATATAACACATGTGTTGTAAGCATGACAATTTTGTGCCACCGCCAACCGCGCGCCACTTCGCACGGGTACAGACACCCGTCACCACCAGCAGAGGCAGCTAGTTAGGTCGTGACAGCAAAGCGACGCCGGCATGTTTGGACGCCTTCACATTTAAAAATTTGCTTTCATTGCCAAACCAGTGGCGGCGGCGGTATCAGTGTTGCCAATGCTTCTCCATATGTACTTCACCTACTTTACTTCGCTAAAAGTAGATACCCAACTTACCCAAGAAGCAGGTAGTATTCTGCGCGCTTGTGTGTTGGGAAATTGCTCAATTTCAATTCTTAGAATGCATTTATAGCTTTTAGTTTAATTTTTATTCTTTTTCTTTACCCACTCACACTCATTTATTACGCGTTCTCTTTTCCATCGCACCAATTGCTTGCTTCGCAGGTTTTTTTTTTATTGCCAAACGCGAGTGAGATGAATTTTTTAATGCATTAGATAAGGTTCCATTAAATTTATGTATTCTTAGCTTTACTGTATATCAAAACATTCGAAAATCCTGTTAGCTTATTTAAAGCTTTTTAATACGGCTATCTGCAAATCTGCTGTTTTCCATTTAAATTGAGGCATTTTAAAGCGCGTTAATAAAAAACTGTTAATATTCTTCTAGTGTCCAACCAAAGAGATACCATCTAGTTGTTACATAAAATGGAGAGCACTTGCAATGTATGGAAAGACGCACAAACCTTGTTGGGAGACTGTTTTTGCAGCAAGCTTCTTCGAACTGGGTGCTAACATTGTGACTTTATTAGAGTCCAAACGGTAAAAATCCTATTTTAATGGATTGGTGCTAGCTTAGGGTAAACTTCCCCCCTAGAGCTAGAGCGTAGATAAGTGGCTGAAGATTCACATCGGTCAAAATTGGTCATAGATTGAGCGGATATACATAAAATCTGAATCTAACTTCTTTGTCCATAAAAACTACGTGCTGAGTGAGTAATGATTCACAATCACTAGTTATATAATAGTACTTCAAAGTTGTGCTGAAGTATATAACGGGATTTTCAATAAGAGCGCTACAAAAGTTTTTTGGGTCTGGGATTTCAATGAAATTCTTTATTCGATTTCCTTTGCATGGCCACCAAGAGCACGCTTGGACAAGTCCAGACGGTGAAGCCAATTGTCGATGGTTTTCAAGCATAAATCGGCCGATACTGCTGCAATTTTACATTCGATATTCATATAAAGTACATTAATTGTCGCTAGCTTGTTGGCATAGACGATAAATTTGACGTAGTCTTACAGGAAATAGTCTACCGGCGTTAGATCGCACGACCGAGATAACCAATTGACTGGACCGAGAGATGGTAACATGTTTACCAAACTTGGTTTTCAATAAACCGATTGTGACCATCACGGAAGAAGTACGGCCCAATGACGCTGCCGGCTTATAAAGCGCACCAAACCGTAATTTTTTCGGGATGCAATGGTGACTCATGAAGTACGTGTGGTTTGCTGCTTGACCTATAACGCATATTATGATTATTGAAGTATCCATTCAGGCAGAAATGAGCCTCATCGTTGAAGAAGAGTTTTCGATGAAAATTCTGATCAATTTCATGTTGTTTCTCCGCCTAACTTAGGAACATACGGCGATTCTGGAGGTCAAGCGGCTCCAGTTCTTGCGTCAATTTGATCTTGTAAGAATGTAGGCCACGATCTTTTCGCAAAATTCGCCACAACGACGTCACATAAATGCTCAACGATTGAGAACGACTTGTAAGAGACTGATTTGGATCTTCCTTAATTGATGCGCCAGGGGCAGCAATATTCTCGACACTACGGGCACTTCTTTGTCTCACTGGAACGATAACATTTTGTACTATGTCCGTGGATTAAAATGTTACCACTAAGCGCTCAATTGTTGATCTGACAGGACGATTATGACGACCATAAATTGGACGTGGCGTTCTTAAAATTGAGGCCACAGTCTCCGAAATTCGGTAGTAAATTTTAATAATTTCGCTACGTTGTTGGATCCTATATATTTCCATGATGAATGTCAAACCTTACTCAACAAAAATGTTAAAAGAGAAGGAAAAAATATGGCGTCCTTTGCTGTCACTATCCGTCTACTTTTGTAGCGTCGCTATTGAAAACCCCGTTACTTACATAATCCTGCGTATCTTCCGAAGGTACTCTCGCAGTGTCTTTTAAATATAATATAATATATTCACAATATTTTTCGTACTTATTTAGATTAAATTTGTATGATAAATTTAGTAGAAGCAACTTTGTTTTAATTTTTGGCTAAAATTGCAATTTTGTTTATCTGATAATTATTTTTCTTATTGCTTATTAAAAACAGTGTGAGAAATTTGGCGTATTTTATTTAGCATAAAAAAAAATAAAATTTGTCATAAAAAAGCAAAAAAAAAAAATTATAAAAATTATTCAATGAATAAGTCGTTGATGCCCTCAAATTCATATTAATTTTCTAAAAACCTGCTCCACTAAAGACCTCTAACATTATGCTAGTTTGGAAAACGTGGCAACTCTGTTAAAAAATAATTACTAACTAAATCCTTTTCTATTTCTTTGTTAAATTTCATTGTGTAATATATTCTTTTTTCTTTATACATTGCATTCTTCATATCTTCTTGCACCACTGTGAAAATATTCTCTCTCTGCCCTCTTGTTGTAGATTCTCTCTTTGCATTAATACTTTATGCAGAGTGCAAACATTTACTTTGTTTGCTAATCCCGCAGGGCTAGCACTTTCTATATAACTGGTAGTATATATTACATAACTGTTCTTAGTTCAACTTGCTTATGCATATTTTTTGAATATTGGATCCATGGCAAGGGAAATCGTACGAAATATTGGATTAAAATGGCAACTTTGTCCATTCAATAGAGTCAAATACAAAACCCATTGCTCGGTTGAGGAAAAGTTTCGAACAATTGTTATTGTTATTATTATTTTATTTTAAACTTGCATTGCTTTCAACGCGAGCGCACCCAAACACACACATACATACAGATTTAGTATATGTGAGAATTGCAAAGCAGAGACAAACTTTCATAAATAAATTATCAGCGATGATGCAACAAACTATTTTACTACAAGTATATAAATAAATATATTGCAACAACTACAAATACGCTTCCATTTTCAGATTGTATAAGTGTGTGTGTGTGCGTGCATTCTTAAGAACGTCCAGCCGTTGAATGAAGACGCCACGCGAGACCGGCTTACAGACCTCTCTTAACAGCTGCAATAAATAGAGTTCCAAACTGGCTGAAAGAGTGAGCGCTGGCGCAGCGCAAAAGTTGCTAGTTGTAAGCTGCAAGTTGCTGCTGGCTGCCACCCGCAATGACACTGATACAATTTCGATTGCATGCCAAATGCAAAAGTGTGCGAAAATTGCGAAATAAATTCACATACGAAATTTACGTACTGGAATTTGGCAAGTTTCATACTAATGCGCACAAAAAAACAACAACAACAATAATGGTAGTTTGTTGCAAAATATTTTTGTTGTTGCTGCTGCTGCCTTTTCGCTCCAACAATTGCGATTTGCTATTTGTTTGCATTGCATTTTATGCGATTTTATTTGCGCGATTAGTTCAATTGTTATTGCCGCCAAACAATCGCAACAACACACGCAGGCACATGCATGTATATGTGATATTTATAGTATATATGTATATGCTGCCTGCAATCTGCCACCCACCAGCAGCATACCCGGCGTGGCGCGGCGCTTCACGGCTGCTGTGTGGCGCCACCAAAGCTCAGCCACCTATGTGGCACCGCTTGGCTCGTGGCTGCTGGCTGCTTGGTTGACGGTCAATTGTTGCAAATGAATTGAATCGCTTGCCGCACCCAACTGCCAGCGAGAGTGATGTGTATCGCTTACTTTAGGTATGTGTGCAAATCTTCCGCCCTCTGCTCGCCTCTATGGCTTAATTTCAGCCATTAGTTTTTGTATTTTACTGCTCTTCTTCTTCTTTTTCCTTTTTTATTTTCACTGTAATTCTTTCGCGATTCCATTTTTCTTTTTTTTTTTTCAAATAATTTTTTCTTTTTCTATATTCACTATTTTTTCAATACCCTCATTTCGTTGCGCCATTTATTGTAGTTGCAACCCTAGCGCCTTCGCTCCATCCACTGCATTGTGTTTTTGCCTAATTGCTCTTTGGCATGGCCGCCAACAACCGTTAAACGTTCGTTGAGCGTGATTTAGCTAAGCGATAAAAGTTCTATATTTTCAATAAAAATGGAAAGAAACAATTTTTATTGCGCTCAGAATTTATGTTAGTGTATTTGGCGCTGTGTTTTAGCGATATCGCACTTGCAAATTTAATGGAGCCTTAGTTGACGGCTTAGCGCGCAAGCTTTTTCCGGAGATTGGTTAATTTGGGTGATGCAGAATACTTTGTTATTAAATTGATTTGTTATTTTTTGCGCTTTCATACTTTTTGGAAGTATAAGATAGAGTTAGAGAGACTTTACTTCAATAGTCCCATAAGTTACAATCTCTTAATATGCAGCCCTTCCTAAATATTTCTGTCTTATCTCTTTGAAGTTAATTCCTATTACTCAAAACGGTCTTAACAAAGATTAACGCGATAGGGAAGAGTTTTCAGTCAGTGGTTCACTGAGTTCTTCTATAATATCCATTAGCCTTTTATGTTGTGACAGCGGTTATAAAGTCTTATTAAAAAGAAGATAAGTTTTATTAAATGAAAATCTATGTAAAAGGTCTCGGAGTTGTAAATGCTGTCCTCAGTTTCATTCAAAGACTTTAATGAACTGTTCGTAACATTTATCATATTTTGATGACTGTTATTGCTTCCTAATCCTGAATCAAACAAAGATGAAACATTCGGTACCCATTTTAAAGATCAATATTATTGGCTATCAAAATCTATTTATTTGTGCCCTCTCATTAATACAAACGTTGGCAATTTATTTTTAAAGTCGTTTGGTTTGGAATAAACCTTACTTTTCAGCTATCGTAGATCTTCTAGTTTGACTACTTATTTGTGCCCTCTCACTGATCCAGCGCCTTTCCTACATGTTTTCAACGCGCTAGTAATTTATTTTTAAAGTCGTTTGGTTTGGAATAAACCTTACTTGTAGCCAGCATAGATCTTCTGGTTGGTCGAAACTACTAGTTATTTGCTGTAAGATATTTTCTATTGTATTCTGGTATTTCGTTTAGTTAATTTCGTGTATTGATTGAGCTATGCGTTATGAAATATATCTAGAAAAGATTTGGATGTTTTTCTAACTAGGTTCCGTAGCCATCGGACTGTTGTTATATAGTAACTGTATATAGTGTTATGGAATACTGCTGAACTAACAGTCCTTTATCGAAAATAAACTTAAGGTCGGTTATTACTAATCGATTGTAGTTAGAATGATATATATTATATCGCTTATTTCTGGTTCAGAGGAGGTAATCAAAGGTTAGTTGCAGTTGCAGGGCTTTAATTACCTACAAAGGACACCCATCTTTTGCGAAACATAAACGCATAGGAGAGGCTTCTCAAACCTTTAAATTGGTACTGATCGTCGTTTTATGAACTTGTTGGCTTATGATATACATCATGCCATGATATATTTTATCTTCTAGGGACTTACACACCACTGTCGTGTCGTTGTTTCCTTTTTGGTGAGTGTCAATATCGTTTGAGGTATCTTGAAGATAAAATATGTCAAACAAGATCACTTATTTTATGAAGACTTCAGACACCTTCGGTATAATTTAGTATGTTTTAATACAGGGTTTTTTAAGAATGTAGTTTCCACTGAGCCAACACTTTTTCGACGTTTTCAGTGTTGGTCTTTTTGACAACTGTTACTTGATTTGTTCTCAGTTTGGTACTGAACAGATTTACTCCCGAACAATACATGCAAATCGAGGAACCACCATACTCTAGTGGATAATATTTATCTTATGAAGAAGCTTGACTTGCGGGCTTACAAATTCAACTCAAGCTAGAAATAAATCCGAACGATCACGCGGCTGGGCCGTTCTATGAGTGGGCCCAAAACGAGATATCCATCAAACGGGATTTTCACAAGAACATTTCTTTTTCATATCTCTTCAAAAATGAAGCCATCTATAACAGCCAACAGACAACTTATAGAAACTTGATTAATGTATTTTTCGTACCTGAACTGGAGGATGTTAATGTTGACGACCTCTGGTTCCAACAACAGCCCCAATTGCTGCAAAAAGCGGTAAAAAATCGAATCTCTCGCAAATTATCCGAGCCAGACAAGGCGGTTACTTACGCGAATTATTTATAAAACATGAATGGCAAACTCTTTTTTTTTTATAATAACTCTTAATTATTGGCCCACCGTCAACAAACTGATTGGACCTTATGAGTGTGACTTTGAACTGCTTCCATGCCACAGTATCCGAGCTTGTTATCCCCGCAAAGCTAATACGCCTGTGTAAGCTGACGTTCAGCAACACAAAAAAGATCGGGAAGGATCTATCGGAGCCGTTCAATACCAAACAGATAAGGCGACGCCCTATCGTGCGACTTCTTCTATCTACTCCTGACGTGGATTATTTGAGCTGCAGATCTGAATAGAGAAGGTACAATCTTCGTCAAGAATGTACCAGTGTTGGTGATATCATTAGTCTCAACAACCGCGCCGTTAGCTCTGCTTTCTCCAGACTGGATAAGAAAGTATGGGTCATCAAACAAACAGTCGTCGCACTTGGCACTCACTTTACTATTTACAGTCATAACTCGAAAGTTGTAGATAAATTCGTCTATCTGAGAACCAGCATCAACACCAAAAAAATATCAGTGTTGAAATCCATCAACCCCTATATTTAGTTCCAATTATTTGTATTATTCTTCAAAATATTTTTTCAAATCTGTAACTTGTTCAAACGCTTAACTTCACTTCAGTTATGTTCCAAAACTCGTTTTAGCTTAAGGCTTTATTTGTGACTTCCCAAGTCGATTATTTGTAAGTAATATCACTTACTTATTAAAAAATATATGCCAGCTTGTAACTTTGAATGCGATTGCTCTCAACAAAATATCACTTTGTTCTACTTAAATCAGGAAATGTTAAAATCCATGAAGCTTGACAAGCGAACAAACAAGCTAACATAAACACAAGCGCAAAGCTTTGATGGAATCAAACGCTCAACACCAGCGGACCGCATAGACCACCTGAGATATATCTGACTACATGTTCACGTTGCATTTCGCGCATTTGTAAGTCAATCTGCGAACAAATTTAGCTGCATGTGTATGTGTAACAAAGACAATATGCAACACACGCTAATGCAGCAATAAATCGCGGTAAATGCATTTAAGAAGTTAATAACATATATAACTTCAAAGCGAACAAGCGAACAGTTGCAAGCGCCGAAACAAAAATGGTAGCAAAATGAAAAACTAAAAAGCGAAAACAAAAATAAATAAATAAAAGTAAAACACAATGCAATAACAACAATGAAATCTCATAGCTAATTTTAATAACAAAAGCCAACTGGCTAAAAGTTGAGCGGCGCACACATTTGCCTTGGTCATTCCATTGGCTGCTAGAGTGTGGCGTGTGATTTTAGAGTTTTTCTTTTTTCTCTAAGTTTTTTTATGCAAACAAATTGTTGCTATGCTGGCTGTGCTCTCCAATTACTGCAATGCGAGCATGCACAACAACATTTCGAGCGGGAAGTTGTTTAGTTTTCTTAAGCAAATAGCCACCCAAGCGCTAAAAGCACTGACTTCGAAGAAAAACTATAAAAATTATTAAAAAAGATGAAAAATGTTTATCATTTGCGAAAAGTTACGAGGAAAAGTAAAAGTGTAAGACGAATTGGAAGAATTGCAGCTTCTACAGATTTAAGTTTTTCTTTGTTAATATTCAGGTTTAACCGGATGTACATGTATATTGTATATCGAAAATAGATTTTCGGCCAAGAATGCTTAACTCGACAGCATTTCTAAATAATGTGTATGGAATATTTTCTGTCTGCCAAGTTGTATGGAAAATGATGATATGGAAACAGCTAGGCACTTTCTTCTCCATTGCCTAGTTTTTTTAAGACAGAGATTGAAACAACACGATAATTTCGACAAACCAGATGAATTGCCGCAATAAATTTGTGGCAACCTCAAGACTTTCTCAGATTATGAAGGTTTCTTAATCAATACTTAGGTGTTCTAGAATCAGCCTTCTGACAATAAAACAAAGTTACGATAAGATAGTTTGAGGTTCGTCCGTCAATTTACCCTTGTAAAGAAAGACCAGACAACTACTAAGCCTGAACAGAAAACCCTTTAAACCTCCATTCCTACGACAATGGGGTCTACGTAACCTTCACGGCAGAATTCTGCCGCTACAACAACAACAACTCGGCAAATCGCTAGCGTTTCCTTCTGGATAATCCAACACCTTGTTCGGTCGCTTTATTTATGTACGGTTTAGGAGCTGTATGTGTATAAAGTTGGGTTGGGTTACTCTAGTAGACTCATGAGCCGCCTATAGATTAGTTTTGGCCCTTACCAATCCCCGATGGTGCACCGTTACGTAGTTCATGAGAAGTAGTCATATTTTAGGATGATTGACACAATAGGTTCTGCGGGCTCACTACCGATATCTCTTTAAGTATCTCATATCGTTGTGCCCCCAAAATATTTTAAGTGTTGTCGTCCTTTTACGGGACAAGTGCTCAAGAGATGCTCTGTTGTACCCTGATACCTTGCTTTGGCAGTTTCTGCAGTCATCTCAATCTGTCAGCTCTATTCTGCGGACAAGTGCCAGCACCAGACTGTGACCAGTGAGCATTCCAATCATGTTCATAAAGTCTCTTCTATCGTGTGTATTTTTGATGGTATTTCATTAATTGGAAAGAAGTAAGAGTAAGATTTATATTGAGGATCGGTCTAAACCAATGTTAGAACTGGAGTTCGTAGCTGAATTCTGTGCATTTTTTCTTGTTCGCTGTCACAGCCTTAGTTTTCCTTGAATAAGACTATTTTTTGTCAGATCTATGAACTTGTCTAAGCGGCGGTGAGATGAATTTTGAGGAAAAAGCCTTGGGACGAAATACAAGTATAATCCTAACTGTTTGTTAAATATGGTTTGTTACTTATCTGTTTCCCCGAATTAAATGAGGAGTAACCGCTCCCTAACCTTGATGATTCGTTTTCAGGAACCTTGAGTTGTTCAAAAGATTGTTCAAAAGTGCTCTAGGACCTCTATCGCTCCAGTCAGTTCCTTTACGGACCTTATCCCTCTTCCTTATCTTCGGACCAGTTTTTTAACAGTCCCTATCGTTTGAGTCTGCCATATTCTATGTTTAACTGCCCCATCGAAAAAATAGACAGCTCAATTGGCAACAAAGTTAGGGAGAGGAAATCAAAACGTCCAAAATAATTTCGACGAGCCGAGATTGACGCCAAATGAAACGAAAAATGAAAACTCACTTTCAACTCCGCGGCAACAATGTATTCACACACAATTATAGCGACAAATTGCAATCTCAGCGTGCAACTGACAGCTACCAACTACAATCTGAGCAAGGTAACTAACCACCTTAAAGTTTTCGTAAACCCTCACTTAACACTGCCAACCACATTTCGCTCGAAGCTTATATATTTATTTATAGTATTTTTTTCTTTCTTTATTCTGCTTTTGCTACATTTTGTTACTATTATCTGCCGGAGACAGTGCCGATGATGTGCACTTATCTATTAACCCACACCCACGCACTCGAAGAATTTGCAACAAAGCTGAGTAGCAACAACATTGAAAAGGACATTTAGGGATTACCGAAAGTACCAACGGAAAGTTAGTAGTTTAGTGCGCACTCATTGAGCTTATGTTGCATGCCACATGCACAGACACAAAAGGCCGATGATAATGTCGATTTAAGTGAGAGCGCATATCAGATGCATTTGGCGACCATTATTAGTGGTCAGACAATCGTTGTTGGTGGAAGGAGCGAACGAAGTAACTGTAGCACAGTCCCAAAAGAAGCAGCCAATTTGTGCTACAGACGCTCTGCAGCAAGAGTTGAGAATGAAGTGGTGTGGTTCATGGCGCACTACTGACTTTCCTTTAAGCATCGCTCATGCCAAGGATAGGAAAAAAATTCTCAACACCCACACCACCACTCTTCATTACTAAGTATCACTTACTTACCCAATTTTATTTCCGCTTTGGCATTATCTCTCTCGCCTGTCTTCGCTTGCAGTCGACCCTCATCATTACTGCCTCCAATATCGCTTTCTATTTGCTATGCCACTGTACATTTCGCATTTTTTTGTTGCCACAAATTGTTGCAGATTACTTATTTGTATCTATTCATGTCGGATTTTTTTCTTCTATCTCTGTGTCCTCTACTCATTCGGCTTTTCGCTTAAATTTTGGGGATGCATTTTGTGCTTTGCTTTATCTGCATTTAACTTCCGATAAAATACTTCCGTATGGCTTCGTTAATGAATTTGTATTTTTACGCTATTGCTTGCAGTTTATCGTCAGCCTTTGTTCGCACTTAAGTCTGCGTACTGTGCTCTCTGTTGGCCTCAATCTGTATAATACTAATTCTTTGATGGATTACTATAAGCAGATTTATGTGTAAATCGATACTCGTTAACTATTTGTCGGTAAAGTGGCAAGACAAAGCTTAACTGCTTCGACGTGGTTACAAGCAGAGAGTGAAAGGAGAAGAGCTGGGGGTTTTCGAAACTTCCATAGTCATCCTTTGCAAATATGTAGCTTTTGATAGCTGCTTTGAAGATCCTCGTATTTTTGGTGAAAGCTGGTTATTCCCCAGTTCTCCATGAGTTTTTAAAAATATCGGACGCGTGGCACCTGTTTCAAAAGGATTTGAAAGGCTCAAGAGATATATGAAAGCAGGACTTTGAAAACTTTCTGAACATACTGGATACAGTTTCTTTTTGCCAAGAAGTACAATCTAGGACTTGGAAAATAAAGCTATACCTGATCTAAAACTAGATGAAAGCCCAGCATTTTCACGAACAAAGCTTCTAGTATTATAACCTTGGCAAAAATTAGAGAGATTTTCGCATCGTTCCAGTTTTTTCGAACATCAAGTTGGTATGAAGCTCAGTAAAAGGTATTCAATATCGTGCCTATGTTTTGTAATACAAGTCCTAGTTAGGTTAAGTTAGATGGCTGATCGAAGATCCCACAGGACTTCTATATATAGTCCATTGTGAAGCTATAGAAAAGAAGAATTCCTGTGTTCGAACTTATAAATTAGCAAAACGCTTAGCAGCCAACACAAATTTGAAAAGGCGTTTACTTCCGCCAGTTCGGTGGGATGTCTGAAGGTATGCGCTCGAAAGTGCTTAAGCCTTGATCTTCCAAACGCAAAGAGGGTCACTAGATCTCCTGCGATCGATCTTGGGCCAAAAGGCTGTTGCGACAGCGCATGTACCGATAGTGGGCCAACTCTGGCCTAGCTTCCACGAAGACCAGCTATCTAGCAGTAGAACACAAGAGGATAAGGGCGTACCAATCCGCTCCCATTCTACCGATAGTGGTTCTAGGATATCTTTCATTGCTAGCTCATCAGCTTTGCAATTTCCTGCGATTGCGCTATTGTTCGGCACCAATACACACTGTAAATGAATTCGAGGCTAGTATCGCGGATCTGCTACCTGAGTGAATGGTCACTGCTCTGAAGGTGGCTGCATTCCGGGGCAGCAGATCTACTGCTACATTAATGACTGCAACCATGGGGACTGCCAGACTCCCCCATAAAGATCTCTACCTAAATATATCCCATTACGTTCATGTACCTAATCAACGCTTGAAAGAAGTAGTCAAAAAATCAAATTTAACCTTTTTTAAGCAAAAATTATTAAAAGGCAACATTGGCAACTTAAGATCAAATAAAATATTAACATTTACTCAAAAGTTAATGAAATCACTGTCCGACCTTGACGAAAATCTATCAATATTTATTGGCAAACAGTAATCAATGTCACGAACTTCATAAAATCTAAAGATATCTAGAAAACAAATCTACTAATTTGTCTGCGGCAATGCCCCTGAGACAATTGTCGCTGCCTAAAGCGACAAGTTTTAATTAAGAACATGAAAAATGCATAAAAGTGTCTGCAGCACCCTCCGCAACTGCCTAAATTCAATGGATAAAGGAGAAAAATTAATCAGCAGCTGGAATAATGAATAATAAAAATCATGGTTGTAGGTGGCATGACGAGCGAAGCCAGCTCTTTGCCGCACTTCCGTTCTAACGCTCCTAAGCAACCGAATATTGCTTCTAATAATCGATGGCTGCGGCTAATACGACCAGCCGAGACAACCAGTTGCTCGCCAGATGTCAGTTTCGGTGTACCGAATTTGTATATTTTACTTGCCACCAAATGTGAGGATGAGGCATGCCGGAAAATCAACTTGCCACATTAACGAAACTCAATTGCTGAGATGTGAAGGAAAACACAAAAATTTACTTGTAGATCTAGTGAGCTGTTGACCCTGTAGGGAAGTGTGAACAAGGTGGTGAATTTTCTGGTTCCGAACTTGGATGATTTTACTAAATTCAGAGAACTGCAGCAATACCGAAAGGTAACTATGAAACTCCAGTAAAAATCGGAGTTCCGTCGGCGTATTCGTCAGATTTATCCTTTGCCAAAGCTCAACTATTTACTCCTGGGAGCACTATGTGAATCAATTGAGGTTATCGAATAACTTATTGATCCAACGGATTTTAGCTTATGGCGAAACATAAATATACACTTCCAGGAACAATGTATTGAATCAATTGAGTTTATGAAATAACTTATTGGAGGAAGTAATCCATTCCCACGACAGTCAGTCTTACATAATTGGACAGGTAAGGCCGGTCAACTCAGCAGGATTCCTCATTATTATTTGGGGAATGTTTTCTAGGTCCTCCACAACTGAAGACTATCCCTATCGAAACTTAATACCATGAAACGATCAACTCAAAAGAATTCTTTTTAAAGGCTGTAACCACAACCTGGATATTACAATGTTCATCATCACTCATTTTAATGGAAGAGAGGAACTTAAACGCGAACTAGAAATGGTATTGAGAGACTTAACATAGCATCAGTTCACAACAAGCGATTTTTCTTACAGGGTTTATGACTTTGGTGCTGAATTTTGTTTTTGATGCAATGATTGACACCCGCCTAACGGCGACGATGACGAGGATGATGAAAACCAAAAACCGCAAAAGAACCAAAAAAAAAAATACAAAGGCAACATTCAGCAGAAACATTAAAAGCAAGTACTCGAACATACATCATCATGTAGCTGTAAATCATCGACAGCGCTGTAGTAAGGGACGGTCTTTGTGTGGGCCTAGAACTAGAAAGCAATAGAAGAGAATTTAGAAAATAAGCAAGGCATTTGAAATTTTTATGCAGACGGTGAGGAAACCGGAAAACTAGCAAACAAAACAAATGCCACATTGCCCAACCACAATAACAACAACAATAACAAAAAAAACTTTACGATTAGCTACAAATATCAAAAAGAGTAAAAAATTTAAGAAAACAAAAACTCGCACACAACAACACATATGTACATACGGCAACTACAAAGTGTTGTTAGACTAATGAACTGTAGAAAACAAGAAATTAAGGAACCCAAGAAAATAAACGAGCAACTGAAAGTTCATCAGATGAGGTGGAAATGAACGAAAAGGCGCAGATGGATTGTACTTCAATGGTCTTGGTCTCAATGTATAGATGCGCATACATACTTAGTTCATAGTATATAAAGTTATTTGTATGTATGAGTCAAAGTAAATAAGTATTTATTACACCACAGTTGGTCAAAAGAGATTGTATATGAAAAATACAAATTTGTTAGACAAGACTGTACCAGGTTCCTGGAAGTTTCATCAAGGACTTCGTAAAAATCATAGCTCGAAAGATGATAAGACTTTGGAACCTTTACGGGGAACACAATTTTAAAATAAACGAGCACTGTCTTCATGCCACCAAAAAGTATCTCCATCAATATTTTGTTTCATATAATACTTTAGTCGGTAATTTATTTTCACAATTCTTCTTCTCTTGCCATCAACAAAAGGGGGGTTTTCTTCCGAGGCTATTGTGTCCTTATTATTGAGAGTGTTTTTTTACGTGTCTGGTCTCAAACCCAGCGCACAACATTGAGGGGGGATGGCTCGGCTTCTCACTTTACTTACGGATGTTCTTTAGTTACCCAGAGAATATTTGGTCTAAGACCGGAAGTTATGAACTGCTTGAGTTATATTTAAAATAATCGTTTTTGACTACTCCCAAGTAAATGACAATCAGAGAACTTTCCTCATTCGCGTGAACTTCTACACATGACTCCATCCTTCTTGCCATGGATCAAGAGATTTCTAAAAATATATCGTCTGTGAACCTTGCGATTTTCTATGAAAATGGATTTAATTAGAGTTTATGGGTGGACTGTTTCCGTGTTGCCCAACAGTCATCATCATCCATATTTTGCTTCATACTTATACTTTAGTCGGGAAGTTAGTATCACAATGCCACTTTGTTAGACTTGAATCAAGTGATGTGCTGAATTTTACTATATTTTATTGAAAAGGATTCAATTTGACTATCTCGGTAGAGTGCTTCGCGTTTTCATTCCTCTAAGCTGTCACCTCCATTCACAGCTTACACAGTAATACTTTTGCCGGAAAGTTTTATAATGTAATATATTTTGGATCCAGCGACGAGGATAAAATTAAGTCTCGAAGTCAACTACTTCTGCTGGGTTGAGGATAAGGCTGAATGGATGATGTTTTGTATATTGTATGTGGATGCTGAGGTTCTATCTATACTTGTATCCACCTCCTAAGGTCTATGATGTCCTTTTGGACTTGGAACTAACAAAGAGACTCATAGATCTTAGTATGAAGATACAGGGATGGATTCTAGAGCATTTTCTTGTACGTTCACTTTATGAAGTTCCTGACGAAGGTATTCTGAAACTGTTTCCTGAAATAGACACCCGACTGAGAATATCCCTGTTAGTTGTTTGAGGTAACGGTGGTATAGTGGAAGTTCGTGGTTATGGAAGTGAACGAAAGTGCTCATAGTGTTTGAGGATACAAAATGAAAGTCAGAGTTTGAAGTTTTTCCGTCAATATGAAGACTTAGCTAAAAAAATTTGTTGGGAAGCTAGCGACAACCCTTCGTCGTATAAACAAATTTGATAGAGGGGTCTAATGGTGAGAAAAAATCGTCAGTAAGGAATAGACATTGTAAGTTTAGTCCTCATTGAGTTATACGACAACTTTATTATGCGAATATCTTGAGAACCCTACAGACTTATGCATAAAGAAAGCGTTTTGTGGTTTCTGACCTAACCTAAGATAATTTTAGTGAAATTAAACGATAACGTAAATATCGACAAAAGGAAGACGAAAAGACAGAGGCTTTTCCTTATATGCGTATATAAGTCTACGTAGATATGTGCATATTTCGTATATATAATATATAGTGTACACACAAATATATCTAGGCATTTGCACGTGGTACTGCCGCTTGATTATCTGCACTTTGCAGCTATCAGCGGCGCGGGTCGAACGCCTCAGTTTAGACTAAACCCAGCCGTCGTGTATTTTACGACTTTTTTATGAACATCAAGAGTGATTACTTTTACGAGCATATCGGCATGGTGAGGCGCTCTCCATCGCGCGAAAGCATAGCGAATAAACCACGAACACAGCAAAGTCGATTGTAGGAAAAGCAACAAAGCAAGCAGCATAATATGTGGAACAGGAATCATTCACCTTGAAGTTAAGTTGTAGCATTTAACTGCAAATGCCGCTCAGCTCACTTCGCTCCCAGCCGTGCGCCATAAAGCAAGGTGCTACAAAAGCAAAGCAATCTGCAGCAGGCGCACCACATGTGGCACATGTAGCGTGTTGTAAGTGTGGTGGCATGCGGGATGTGCCACATGTTGGTTCGTGACCACAGCTTATGCTGCATGTCTGTATGTACTTTATATATATATTTGTACATATTTTTGTATGTCTGTAAATATTTCAGTATGTCATACTAAACATTGAAATAGCCTCATAAAAAGCATGAAATTTCCTCAACGCTTTAAGCTGTGCGCTTACATTTTCTACGAGCAATCCATTCGCATGCGCGCGCTTTGATTGCTCCTGTGGCATTTACAGAAGTTGCACGTTTATCGTAAAAAGCAAAAAGCCGTCATAAAGTCATCGCTTCTTTATTGCTGAATTTTTGTCACTTTGTTGTGTGCTGCTTGACGAAATCGTCAATCATTTATATGTTTCTTATATCCATTTCTGAAAGATTTCTTAAAAGTTCAAATGTATTAGCCCATTTTCTATGGCATTTAGCTAAATTATGAGCTATTGGATGCTTGAGATTGATCTGGAATATAATAGAAGAGGTTTTTTTTTCCTGTATGTGTTTTCGTAATTTAGCGAGTGTTCTTTTGTCGCTCACTAACAAAATCGGTATCGCCATCATATTCTATTGTTTTAAAAACCTCTTATCTCCTTAGCGACTTATTCTATCTTTCGAAGTTAAAAGAACAGTGGTGTTATAACTACGAGGTTGAGTATTACTTTCTTCTGCTTTGGCATAACAACTGTGTCCCACACGGTTGCCAGTTGATTACGTCCCTTCCGAGTTCACGTTAGTTGCATATCACAAGTGCAGAAAGGTCCCTATGCACTAGACCATCCATTGGATGCTTCCTCGCGTCTGTTATCCACCTATGGGTCTCGAATCGAAAGATACATTTGGCTCTTCCATTGGGTGTGTGGGTGCTATTGCCTCCGTTGTCCACCTATGGGTCTCGAATCGACTGATACACTTGGATCTTTTATTGTGTAGGTAGACCTCACTTTCGTTATCAACCTAACCTATGGGTGTAAAATCGAATTTCTCGCTGGATTGTTGTCTTCATTACGTACGCGATGACCTAACCAGCGCACTCGTTGCATATTTGTACGCTTAATTGTATCCAGGTCACCTTAAAGCTCACAAAATCCTTGGAGCCATCTTCTTCGGTACTCTTTGCTCACAGAGATCAATGTTCCAAAGCACTTGCGAAAAACAGTTCTTTCGAATGATTCAAATAATTTCTCAACTTGTTTATGTTTCGGCGACGTATCGATTGATCCTAATTGCCTGCCGATCCTAAAGTAGCACTTGTTGTATAGGGTTATTCTGCGTTTGATCTCCATGCTTAGATTGTTTGTAGTATTGATGTTAGTTTCAAGATAGACAAAATCCTTCTCTTTCCACAAAACTCGGGGGATCTTTGTGAGTGACCTCCAGGTACTTTGTTTTGTCCTCCTTTACGACAAGACCAACCACTTTGGCTTCTTTTGCTGTCACTTTTTCTTAGCTGGAAAAGGTTGCGCTGACGGTTCTGTTGTTAAGATCTATGATGTCAATGTTTTGTGCGTTCCGGGGGTACGCTTTGTCCCTTTAAAGTAAGCCACGACTGTGACAAGAATTAAAGCCAAAAACGCAATTAATACAATCGATCAAACACCGTATTTAGCAGATTTAGCTCTTGTTCCCCAAACAGAAACGCTCCGTAGAATCCGTTTTCAGTCGACGGAAAAAATTAAACAAAATTCGCTGAGACCGTCTCATAAAGTTCTTATGAAAAGTGTTTCGCGGAATGGAAATATCGTTGATATAAGTGTATTTCATCTGGTGGTAATTACTTTGAAGACGTAAAAATACATATTAATGAATAATTAAATATTTTGGTCCTTAATTCAAAATTAGTCCAAATAAAAATTAGAGGATTATTTGGTATTTCGACCAGCTTTAAACGACTTAAAGACTACCGAACGGCATTTTACCCATTTCCCTGAATAGATTTTTTGAAACCTCTAGGATGAAGTTCGATATTGATAGAGTCTGAAGTTAATAATAATCGCTAACATATATGATACAAAGTGTTCGAGTCCCTCAGTCTCCTGTCTGCGCTCCAATTAAACGAACAGTGTTTCTCAATTAAGCATTCAATGGCGACAGCAACTCTCAATAGACCCAACAAAGACCTCTTGCTATCAGTTGTAATCAAATTGAATGAGTACTCGTGCGCATAACTTTAACTCTAACAGCAGAATGCCGAACACTGCCATTCGCCGGCAGTTTATAGCATATTTATAACATATTCAACAACTTTAAGATACAGAAGAAATATTTATAAACACAAAAGCCAATAACTTTCGTCTCTATTCAATTTGAAATCGAGATTATCTGCGCTTTTCGCCAAGCCACAGGCACTTCGCAAACTCTACAAGGCACTCACTTTGAATTTCATGCCACACACATCCAGCTAATTGACTGCTCTGTCAGCAATAAATTGCTATATAAATAGATAGCCGTGCATACTCGTATCTACATACATTCACGGGAGTGTGGAACTACGTGTGTACCAACAACACAAAAAGGCAATAGCATTTATTGAAGAACGAGCTCATATGCTCGGCTAAGTGCTCATTATTAGGTACACCTCATACAAACATACTAGAAATATGTATGCATAGTTTGTGCCTTGAAATAGCATTCTTCGAGTCATATAACTATAGTCTACTTTGTTGTTCAAAGTTACTCCATTGAAGTAGGCACTTCTTGGGCAATAAGAAAGACAACCAGAAAAAAGAAAACAATGAAATAAGCTAAACTGCGCCAAATCAATTGCACTACAAAGTCTATAAAGTCGGTGATTAACTAACCGTATGAATGCACTGAATGGAGGCAAACGAGTGTGCGCGTCTACTATTTAAGAGGCGGCGATGGTGGCTGTGGTGGCTACTGGCCGCAGCGTCTATCCAATCAAGTCGGCTCTGTGTTTATTGCGGTGGCCATCGCCTGAGCCACATAGCTGCACGGTCAGTGGCAGTCAAGGTGCAGCATTAAGCTCTGAGTTCTTGTATCAATTTACGTTGCACATTCATCGACAACACAAAATTTCAAAGGAAATAATTGATTTGTAGCGTGGTGCTCTTGAAAGTGGCAGGCTGCAAGGAAATTGCTGCGTTGTAGTTGGAAAATTGCAACTTTGTTGCTGTTGTTCACTTTGGAGTAAAATTCTTATCCTGAGTTGAAGTGCTGCTATATAAATATTGATCTTTAAAAGCACTTGTGAGAAGTGACCTTCTCGTTAAAAACTAAGAGACCTTATCACATGAAGACCATTGAACTACCTACGAAAAGCTGAAGGAGTCCGAACTACTGACTAAATGGAGATCTCCTTCAAGCGGTAAAGTTTGGGAATCTTGGCTTCGTTATCTTCGAGAAGGAGTTCGAACTACAGGCCAAATGGTAGTTTCAATCCTAGATTTTTTATCTCTTCCAACATCGGTAAAGCTAGATCTTAGCTTCTTTATCTTCACTTCTCATGTAAGCTGAATAGGCTTTTAAAGTGGATTATTTTCTTTTTAACATTATATAAAGTAGTTCGTTCAGATCTTCACATTCACAAAAGCTTTAATCTTTAGAGCAGATTAATCTAGATGGTCTTTAGGTATGCAGGTTATCCATATATCGAATCACCCATAGATTCTCATTCTAATTTGTTTACAATAACGCTCCCACTACTGGTTTTGTGGATATCAGTTACTCACCTTCTGTTTTCTTCTTTAGGCAGGTTTTTCTGGTTTTCAAATCCGTCGTTAGTCTTCATATATGAGGAACAATACTGTAACCTCTTCATTAGCGCAACCTTACAGCTCGGTATCACTTTGATGGTCTTCCAGTCGTCATTCTAAATCATTCTAGCTCTTCTCTGGTTTACTTAAAAATTGTGATGATTTCCGGAGGTTTTCGTTTAGTTCCAATTCTAATTTTTCGATAATATGTTATGCTAATTGTGATAGTGTGAAAAAGTATATTTTTAAGTCAAGTATATAATAAATTTCCTTAGTTCCCTATGGTAAGCTATTTACCAGAAAAAAGAAGAAATTTCGGATCTTTTTCTAAGCTAAGGAGTGTACATTTTTTCAGAAGTGTTTGTGGTTTTATAAAGAGAGATCCATTTTGAACTTCCTTAGTTTTTTAAAGAAAAAACACAGAAACTTTAAGTTTAATGGTGAATGTTTATTATCATTCGAAGGAACATTCTTAGGCATTTATTTTTTGAAGATTATCCCTTTGAAATGTTGGAAATGGCTACGTGTCAGATGGTCCATATGGTTGATGTGATGTGTGGGGAATGCCGCTGTCTCGTTGAAACCAAATATCGCCGAGATCACGAGCTTCCAGTTCAGGCATCAAATAGTCGGTTATCGTCACGCGATAACGGTCGTCATTTACGATTACGTTCTCACCGGAATAATTTTTGAAGAAATATGGAACGATGATTCCATCGGCCCACTAACCATACGAAACCTTTATTTTTCTGGATGAAATGGTCTTTCTTGAATCTATTCACGTTGCAGATTATTAGAGGAGTCCACTTTTGATTAACTATAAAAATCAAGTGATTGGAACATGTTGGCAATTTTTGAACCTCTTTACGTTGCTATTCGTCCCGAATGTTGCCATTTAGCTTGTTTACATACCCATTGAGCCAGAAATGAGTCTCATGGCTGAATAAAATGTGGCTCGAAAACGTCGGAGATGCTTGGAACTTTTAAGAGCTCATAGAGCAAGGCGATGTTGCTTGAGATGGTCGAGTGGCTTCAGTTCTTTCAAATTCTTTCAAGATCTTGAAGGTCCACAGTCTCCGCGTACACTCTCAGGTAGGGCTGCGTGCTGGCCGTGGTCTATTCGGTCGAATATTATTCAATAATGAATGCTGGGCACCTCTTCTTATATCACCCGTTAGCAGTACAAATCAATTCAAATCATATAATTGCCGTTCTTTCTTCTTTCAAACTATGAGATCTTTTGAAAGAACTGTTCTACGCAGTTTCCAAGAAATTCGCTTTGAAAAGCAGGTTTGTAGAGGTATTTGCTTATCATCTCTTTAACAGTCCGTCTGAAATCTATAATGTAGGGTGTTATTTCGGAAAGTAGATACATTTTCCAAAGTTCCTGACCTTACATTTCTTCAAACTGTATGCCTGGATTGCTTCCAATTATCTTTAACGATGTACCATAAGCAAGAACTTGGGTGTTATTCAACCAATTCTGGAGCTCAGATGTTTGATATTGGCTCATCATCTTTATTTCTAGCTATAAGCTATTTTAGAAAGATTTTCAAATGTTGCTTCCTTTCAATGAGAGATGGCTTCAGATTTAGTTAGTCAATCGAAAGTTACATCTATTGGCTAATTCAAATTTTCAGAATGTACTACACTTATCGCCAGTACTACAGGTCCCGGTTAGGTGAGTTCATTCGGAACTATTAATTTAGGACTGTTATTTTTTGTGTCTGAGCCTTGTGTGAAAAAAACTTCTTCTTATTGATTCTTATTATAACCTCCAGATAATTTCATCAACTTATTAAATGTACTATTTTTTGTGAAGTTCCATATTTATTGCATTCTTTATGAGAAGTGCGTTCGGCACCTAATATTTTCAGCTGAAATGTAAGCTTATAATTTCTTCTTCTTTTACATATAACCATTTTAACCATTCAAGTCAATCGCACTGTGAAACATTTTTTTTTGAATGGTTGTTTTGTTCTACACACAATTTTTACCTCAACTCAGTCGAATTGCTTTGATGTGGCATAAAAACCACATTTATGTAAATATGTTATTTTTTCACACAACAACATGCGTGTACTTTTTGTTGTTTTAATTTGCCATATGCAAATCGAGAACACAATGATTTTGAACACTTCAAACGATTTTCAAACAAACGGCAAATATGAAAATGAAAGCCTACAACAGGAAAGACAAAAAACAAAGGCAATAAGCTTAATCGGTTTTATACACACATTATAGAGTATCTGAATAAATACATTAGTCGATTTGTATGCAGAAGTATTTGTGGATATTTAAATCGAGCAAGCTGACTCAGAGTTGATTTTGAAAATATTTTGTATATATGTGTGTACGCATATACATATTTATAGGTACAAATATAGATATACTCTTGTGGATGTATATAATCAGTACTCTTACTTGCAACACATTTTGTAGCTGCCACGGGCACACTAAACCTCCCGCAGCTGCGTCGTATCACACATAACAACAAGAACTTACATGTGTTTTTTATTGTTGTTTTAGCGTTATATCTGCATTTGTTTATTTTATTTACTTGCGTAAGAAGTCGTATCCGAAAAAGGCAGCATAAAACTTGAGGCAAAAGGAACACACAATCAAGAAAGTGAAAGCAAATATTCTGTGGATTTCAATATTCTATTTACTTACTTCTTCTTCTGCTTCTACAACAAGCTAAATTCCTCATTTGCTTGACTCAGCATATTTGCAGCATGAATTGTGCTGTGTGGTGCACAATCGCAGGTGTTGCCACAGGTGCTACCTACTTACGCGCCGATAGCACCGCCGGCGTTGCCGCCAACAAGACACTGCTCTAACGGTTGTTTGCTTAATATTTTTGTAGAAATGTCTATACTTATATTTATATACATAATAATTTTCGCACCTTCTTATATGTACATTAAATTAAATTTGGAACAAATTCTGGGTTTCGAGTGTTTAAAGGTTAAAGGGGTTACATGGGTTTACGGGTTTAAAAAATCGATCTTTTACTGTCTTATCAAATTCTACAACAACTGTAGAATATTGTCCTAAATTCCCAAGGTCATTCGAGTAATATATAGTTTCGGATGTACAGCTTTGACGAACTTAAGCGCTCGAACCTAGCTAGGCTAAGTGCGCTGCCTTTAAACGGGTTTTTCTCGAAACTTTGTTTTTGAAGTCGGTTGGCAAGATTTCTCGAGAACTACTCAATCGCTCTTCATGAAATTTTACACAGGTCTTTGGGGTACAATTTTTAAAGACTTAGACGAAGGATTTTTTTCGATTACAACTATTGAAAAAAAAAAAAATTTCATATTTTTGAAAAAATGTCTGCCAAAACTCCAATTTTCAGTTTTTTCCTTCGTACAAGTTCTAAGTTAAGGTTTTAAATAAAAATGTATTATTTTACTTTAGATATTCCTTTAAGGAATTATCCTGTCAATTCAGGCATATCCTTTTTCCGGGGGTTCACCGAAAATGTCGTCGCAATCCGAACTTAAAAGATTTTTTTTTTAAATTTCAGAATTTTTTTGTTAATAGTGTGTTTGTAATAATAAGAAATTTTCATAAAATATTTAATTTTTTATATGAGAAAATAATTGTTGAATAAAGCTGTTTTTTTTTTTACCAGAGGAAACCCATGTAACCCCTTAACTATCGAACACTATGAAACTTTGTAAAGCTCTTGACAGATCTAAAGTATTTAGGCTGCAGAAATATAGACGATCATGGAATAAGTTTAAATTTTTCGAAAAATTGTGTATTTCGAGGAGAACCTCTGTCAAAGTCGTTCTTAACTTGGCAATTTTTTTTCTGTTCTTTATGTTTGAGATCTCGCTCGCTCTCTCTCTCTCTCTCTGATCAAAAAGTTTACAAAGCAAAAGTGAAATTACCTTTCTAGAATTAATATACGAAATCATTATGAATGTTGCTTCTTTATTGTGGTATAAGCTCTTACTCTCCTTCAATCTCTCCTTAATTTTTCTTGTCCATAAGACTTATATTAATTTTTTGTTCGTTTCGCCACTCGTCAATATAAGTGTAATCAAAGACAACTTATTTTTCAACATTTCCAAATGTGATCCTTTACTTTTTCTATCTTTACCCTTCAAGAATTCCGCGGTAAGGTATTTTATCCAACTCATTCTATAAAACGATTTAACTTTCGGATTCTTTTGGCATTGAACTACCAAATACTTGCTTCTTGCTACTTTATGAGTATGGCATACTACTAGGAACCGATGCTAATTTGATTTAAAAACGCTTTAAACGTTTTATTAGAATTTTTTCGCAGATCATTAAAGGAGTCCTTCTCAGAGGAACTATAAAAATCAGGTTTGGAACATGTTAATAAATTAAGAAATACATTTCGGGAATCCTTGGCAATTATAATAAAAAAAAACAAACAACGAAATTGACGAATTGACATAAAATCCCGAGCAAAGAAGAAACGATCTGCAAAGTTTGTAATCTAAAATTCTACAAAGTACTCTTACTAAAATTATTATCCCTCCACAATAAAGTTATATATTAAACAAATCCGTATACAATGTAAGCCAACTAAACATTTGAGTTTCAATTGCAGTTTTAATACTAATTTCTAGTAATTTTCTTAACAAAAAAAAAAAATTGTAGTGAAACATAAACTAAGCGATGAATTTCTTTCTACTTTTAATGAATGCTAAGGATACTTCGAGTAGTCACCATAACAAAAGTTACGAGCATTGTTGCCATAAAACAATCAAACATTAGCAACGCCGCAAAAGGCAACAATGTCAACGCAAATTCAGCTTCAGTTGGCAAGGAAATTGACACTGTGAGAAATCAGTGAGAGATTTCCAAAATATTTGAAAAAGTGCTTAGACACAGAGCTTCGAGCTTGCCACAAGTTTATTAAGGTCGCTGGTATCAATCTTAGCCACTTCGCAAGGTTGACCAATGACGTGTCTACCGAGATATTTCAACTTCAGTCTGGTAAACCCTTGGAATAAAGAAGAAAGTCACAAAATGACTCCTCCTCGCCTTCATCCATACAGCTTTGACTAAGCGCGCCTGACAAAGTAGTAGGCCACACCTCGTGTGAACCTGTTGGATAGTGTCCAGTCAGAAAACCTATATTTGCGACGAGAGTGATTTTGTTAAGACCAAGTAGTTCAGAGGACCTCTTATGGTTCACTTTATGTCAAAAAGATCACGAACTCACAAAAGTTCTGGTTGCAAACTATCGCTTGCTAAGCTCACTGAATATCCCTTGGTCTAACGCCAAACCTCAAGAAGACATCGAAAAACCGACTCGCTTCCAATCGAAAAAAAATCAAGAAATAAAAAGAGAAGAATAAATTTCAGAGATTTAACTGTAGAACCTAGGAACATCTAGAATCTTTCTTGTATTACTAAGTCAAAAGCTAAGACAAAACGAAGCAGACTTCGGATGTGGGAACATTTCGACAAGCACAAAGAGCCATTCATATCAAAAGAATTGGCAGAGTTTTTTCGCGAATAATCCTGCCGTAACTTTGTTTTAGATACTGCAGCAGATAAAGTTCCAACTTATCATTCTCAACATATGTGCTGCCTGAAAAGAGTCCCCACAAAATACCCGTTTGCATGTTCAATGAAACCTGAAATGAGACCCGTTTCTCTATAGTTCGATTCCATCGAGCAGCACGTTACCCAGACCTACCGTAGATGGTTTCGTTGACAGTCGACTTAAATTTCTCCAAAACAGGTTGAAGACACCCTTTACAACAGCAGCAACAGAGAGAAAAGATATCGAGACCAATATCGCGAGAATTATTCATCAACAATTTCTTCGAGTGCAACTTCGCTTCAATTACGCTTACATTACCAACACTTCAGCCAACTGCTAACCAACTCAACACACCATAAACGAATCCGCAACCGAGCTCAGCAGAATGAACTACCACTAGCAGCATGTCGGAGTAGGTACTTTAGGGCGGGCAACAGCAACATGCACCACAAAATAGTGGCAGCGACAGCAGCATTCGTCGTTGTCGTCGTCGTCGTAAAAGTCTCAAGTGGCAGTTGCGACAGTGCAAACGCCACATTAAACTGAAAACACAAGCGTGGGTACTACCGCTCCGCCCAACACTCAGCCAGCGGCGTGGAGAGTGCTCCATCATCACTTAAACATTCGACATAGCAGTAACAATCAGTCAGCAAAATGCTGCCGGGCTCTACCGAACGCTGCACAGCTGATTCACTTGAAAGTGTGGTTATGCCGAGAGTACTAGTTAACGCAGCTGCTGTGGTCAGGATACGTTCCAGTTCGTTCGGGTTGACAATATAAGTAGTGGCAAAACAGAAGCTACTGTTATGTTTCCAACCGTTATTTTTTGTGTTGTTGTTGTTATGTTACCAGCTGGATTTGTCAGGATGAACGCCGAAAGTCATGCTCCCATGACGGCATTTGAAAGCCGTGGTCGGTAGTTACTGACACCACAATTACGCTGATGGTGGAACTATCTCCTGCTTGCGCTCCCTCTCTCTGACTCCAGCCTACTCGAAAACCTTCCGCGACACTCTTAAGGGCATAAATTGTAACAACTAATGATGGGACAGATGGATGCATGAATGGTTAGTTGGCTGGATGGATGGATGAATAGGTGGTGAGATGGATGGATGGGTGGTTGGTGCGAGGCTCGTGTGTCAGCATAAAACTCTTATGACGAATGCGAAGCATAGTTTTATTGCACTGAAACGCTTCAAATATCCGAACACATACACACATATGTATAATATTGCGCAATATAATTCTGCGATCTCCAGTGCGACAATGTTGCCGAACAGCCCTTTTTGGCGCGCATTTTGCGGTTATCACTGCACACGCAGCAGCAGGCAATTGACGCAACAGTCTCTGCTCTCGTAAAATACTTTGACGGTGTTAAGTTGCATGGCTGACAACGAGCAAAGCAATATTCAGCCAGCCAATATCTTTTCAACGAGCTGGGGAGGTGGAAGACCAAGGCAGTAGACCGCGTGCGGTGGCAGCAGTAAAAAAGGTGTACCACGGTAGTAGCCGTGTTGCAACGCTGAAATGCGTTGAAAGTTAATTAGTGGAAAATGTTGCGAAACAGTATTTTCGCCCGTAAAATAGGACACAGTTAGTTAATTTTGCGGTGACTCGGAAGGGTTGAGCAGACTTAGTGGGGAACATCACGTTTTGATGTTAAATTTATGAGCGCTAATAAACTCAGTAATTTTTATCCTTTTGTTAGTTAGATTTAAAATTATCTTAAAGTACGGGGATACGAGGGGATAATTCTCCAACATGCTGAATGACAGTGAAAGCATAACACCAGGAGATGGTGAACCTGATTCTCCAATCGATGACGATGGAGCAGACGTTCCATTGTCCAACTATGAAAAAGTTCGAATAGCAATTACCCGTCTGAAGAACAAACAAAGCGGCGGGGCAGTTGGCCGAGTTATTCAAATAAAGTCGGACGAAAGCACGCTCGACTATCAGAATTTAAGTCTGCTCTGCCCCGTCCACAAAAAGAGAAACCCCACAATCTGCGTCAACTACCGTAGGGTAAGCCTCTTTAACATCATTATCAGTGTGGCTTTCGGCTTGGAAAATCAACAACAGATATTCACCATATGCCAAATCTTGGAAAAGACCCTGAAAAAAGGATCATCACACGCCATCTCTTCTGCCTTTATGTCGTTATGTCTGTGTTTGGTATCCTCGCAAACCTAATACGGCTTTGTAAAATGACCTCGAGCAATAACAAAAGCTCTGTCAGGATCGGGAAGGACCTCTCCGAGTCGAGCAGACAAGGCGACCCCCTATCGTGCGACTTCTTCAATCTATTCCGGTTGAAAATAATTCGAGCTGCAGAAAAATATAGAAAAGTACCATCTTCTATAAGAGTGTACAGGTGCTGGCGTACGCTGATGATATTGATATCATTGGCCTCAACAACAAAACGAGGGAAAAACGAAATATAATATATTCTGCCAGCATACGTCACTGTTGACAGTCATAGCTTTGAAGTCGTACATAACCTTATCTATCTTGGTTTCAGGTTCCTGGTCAACATCAACAACAACATCAGCCTCGAAATCCAAGCAATTGGTGCAGAGGTATGGACGATGAAAAGTTTCGAGAGAAATGTTCTGCAGAAGATTTATGGTCTTTTGCGCATTGTTAGCGGCGAAGACCGCAGTCGATGGAACAATGGGCTCTACGAGATATGTATGTATATCGATTTCCCCCTACCTGTATATATGTACGCGAACTTGTTCGTCAGTTTTTGAGATAGCGATCTAAAATTTTTTCTCACGTCTTTTTCTCTCGAAGGAGATGTCCAATTGTCGGAACAGCGCGAGGTATATACCTGTCAGGCAAACTGAATGATCAGGATCAAGTGTTTGTAGGAAAAAATTTTTAATTTTAGGAGATATCTTCACAAAATTTGTCATGGGTTCTTGTCCAAGGCAACTACGTGATTTCTGAAGAAATTAGTCATGCTATCGTTCTTTGAAAAACCTAAGCCAAAGCACTTTCTAATAGATTAAATTAGGTTAGTCTGGTAGGCTACCAGATGAAGTTCAGTTACGAGGCCCAAGTGAGGTCCCAAGAAGTTTAAAGCGTAGTCTTACCAATGCCAATCTATGCCCGAAAGTTTTATATGTAAATTCTTCTGTAGCCGACTTTGCTACATATTTTAGCGAAGAGATATATTTTACTAATACTAAATATATATGTATGTATATAGCATAATCGAAAAATTTCTCAAAAAAACTAACCATACTAATTTTTTCTTCTTTTCAGTTTTAGTTTTCGTGGAGTGTGATATTTTAAAGCTCTTGAATTATAAAAGCGATGTCAATGATGTAAGTACATATACTAATTTTTCTTAAATTGTAAAATATTGTATTAAAGTTCTACCAAAGTTTCGAAAGCAATATAATATTGGTATCTAGGAGAGTAATTATGTCTAGGTCACGAAAAACGGTTTATGTATTTGAAGACTGCGATATAAGACTTCCAATAGGCAGGGTTGGTTAAATATGAATTAAAATCTGAAACGCTATCGGCTGGAATCCACAAGACAGTCGACGCAAAGATCGACTCGATCTAATCTGAATAAGGAATTTGAACATCTAAATATCTAAGGTCAAATTAAAAGGCAATCCAAAGACCGAAATGGAAATGTTTTAATGTGACCCTTTAATCGCCCTTGAAATCATAGGATACAATATAAATCATCTGGAATCTATACGCCATGTTGCCTCTATCTTGTGTTGACATACTAATACTTTAATGGATCTCCTCAAAAACCTCAGTAAATTCAGATTATAAAGCCGCACTGACGTTTTAAGATGTTGCGAAAACAATTTTTAAATTTTTACATAAATTGACCGAAAAGTCAATGGAACGGAGATCAATTTAGAATGCAGAATGAAACGATGTCTCAGGAAAGTTTTTCTAAATTTCTCTCTAACTTTGGGAAGATCCATCATTGTAATTATTATATAGTTAGCTCTTAAATTGCAAATATTTGTATAGTTGTTCTACTTAGGGGCGATATTGCTCGGTGGTATAAAATTTCAAGGTACTACATTTTTTTCGGTATAAATGGATTCGACTCAGATTGCATATAATACCGAAAGACATTTTCAAGAAACCGAAAAATTAAAAAAACAAAAATCATGAAAACTCTTCGCTAGTTCGAAGTTTGCTTAAGGGGGTATTCTACTCTAGAATTTTGAAAAATTCGATTTTTTTCATATATTTAAAGCTTAGACCCTTAAGAACATATCCTCCAAAGGATTTTTAAGAACTAAAATTATTTTAAGAGCTACATTTACTTTAGTGATGCAGTATCTAGCCCGATTCGGTTTGACTTACACTTTTAAACGCGTTTTTCTCGAAACTACTTTTTTCCACATGGTTCCGGCATTATCTCAAGTTCTATACAACCGTTTTTTTTGAAATTTTGTTTGAACCTTCTTTATATAATTCTTTATTGTTCCTACCGGCATCGTGTCAAAATTTTTGTTTTTAATATTTTAAAAAAGTTTCAAAAAGCGTAAAAAATGATTTTTATTTTCAGGCAGTCGCCATTTTTCCAAAAAAAATTTTTTTTTTTGTTCCCTGAGGTGAGGACTATAACAGCATCCTTACTGATTAAGAATTTCTTTTGAATTTTTTTTGAGACTACCAGGATAGTCAGGATCAATGTCACCAGGATGCGCCATTTTTTTTACACCTGTCTCTCCCCCCTCTAATTATTTTAATTTCTAATATTTGTTTCTAAATTTTTTTTTCTATATTCTTAAGACATCAATAAAAACACCATAAAAAAAAGGAAAGTAAAAGATATTTTTTGGTTTTTTTTTTTAAATAAAATTCAAAAAACTGCCCAAAATTTGATTTCTAGACTAGAATGCCCCATTAAAGTTTCAACTAAAGTTTTTAGAAGTATCTAGTTTGAAAATTTCAGTAAATTAATTTTCCAAATTTTCTTGAACTCAAAGTTACACCCTCCTAAAGTGTAGCCACATAGTACAAACAGCTCTATTAGTTTTTCTTCAAACTATATTTTTAAAATTTGCTTTAGTTATTCCTCGGTGAAAAACGATCCGATGCCATTTTGTAAGTTTTTGTTTTGTTTCGACGGTAGGTCATTGTACGGGCAATATCTTGAAGTAAGAATATTTTTTTGGTTTCATCCTCGGAGAAGGCCATCCTGGAGCAGCGCTGCAGCAGTGGCGGGCCTTTGTTTAGCGCCGTCGAGGATCGCGTGTAACTCGAAAAATTTTTCATTTTTTTTCTCCAAAATTTAACGGTGGATTCTTGGAAGATTTTTAAATATACTTTTAAAATTTTAAAACAACTGACATAGTATTTATTTGGGCTTAATTCCCCCAATTTTGATTCATTTTTCTCGATCTTCTATTGATATATTACTTTTTTAGAACTTATCAGTTTCGAATTCGGCAAACAAAATCCTAATGTTTGACCTGGCTTCGTAATATTGGTCAAAGGAGGTTATACTGGCTTCGGTGTCTCAGAGTTAAGCCAAATATATTCCAAATATTTTATAATTTAAGCTCCCGGAAACACTTAGGATATGAATATTATAGAATGAAAATAGTAGCTCTTTAAGGTATTATGAAGAAACTTAACCTATATATTTCAAAAACTTTTGTTTGTTATATTATATTAGCCCTAAGACTGAGGGTAATAATTATCTTTAAATGTTATGATTTCAAAGCTGAATAAATTTCAACCCTTTTGGAGCTGCTTTTTCATTTATTTCTTTTACGAGTATAACATTTTTACTTTTTCTTTGTATTACCGGTTTTTTTTTGTATTACCAGTTTACTAGGTCTTTACAAAGCCTCATCATTTCGAAAAAATAATGAATGAGCCTCTTCATAATAGCTGATAACTCTCTCTTAGTAGATTTCAGCTGCGACTAATAAGCATATCATCTTAGCCTATTTTGTAAATCCTCTTCATTCTTACGCGTCACTTTTGCCGTTTTGCATACAAATGTGCATCTGTCCTGGTGAAGAGCAAACAATCCTTTGAAAGTTTCGAGACATCTGCTCCCACTTTTACATATTAACGCACATATTTTAGCACAAAAGCGCAGATACTTATGAATTTCTTAGATTGTTTGCTGCACATAAGTGCAACCCGCATTTCCCTTAACTCCACGACATCTGTTTGTGGACCCAGTGATGCATTTAAATATACCGTGAAGGAATGCAAGCGAACCTTTCGCATTTAATTGAATAACTTTTCTCTGCTCTCTGTGTGTCTTTTATGTGTCACATACTCGCGTACGCCCGGTGACGGCGCACCGCTTCAACGCCTCGTGCGGGTCATGCGAACGCTTTTCAGGCAACTTCTTGATGCTGAGCAAACATAAACGGGGTCATTGCCTCATTACATTCGCTATTTAACTTATTACAACAATAAATTGCCAGCGCTATTGAATTTGGCAAGAGTGAAGTGGGCGGGCCGGCAAGTTGACGGTGACGGGGACGATGACGAAGTGGAAACTGAAAACTCGCATGGCAAGCGGAGGCACATACATACATACACACAAACGTACAAATATTGCGGCGGGTGGCAACGATTGCAGCCAAAGAAGCTGCTGTTGTTGTTGTTGTGCTGCTTCATGCAAAATTAACGCATTCATTCATGCATTTCGGTCGGGTGACGCCGCACAATTCAAACACACTCAAGCGCTCACATGCATTTGTGTGTGTCTTTTGAATGCAGTACATATGCATAAGCATTTGTATGTATGTGTGTCATTCCGTAGGTGCGTCCTGCGCCAAGTCGAGGTCCATCAGCATTTTGCGCTCCCTAAAGTCGCTATTCGCCAGCCACTGCTGTCGTCTCGCCGTCTCTCGCCGCTTTCAAGTTATTCTTTATTTATATTTGCATTGTTGCCGCTTGCCTTGTGTTGCAGGTGCACGCACCCGTCCATATGGTAGAACACAAATGTATGCGATGAAGTAAATCTGCAGTTTTTAAGCCCGTTTTCACTTAACTCCGTCCATTTACGGCATTTGCAATTTAAATGACGGATTTCACTCATAAATTTTTAAATGAGTCGCATTCATCTTATTCGCCACATCACAACAATGCTGCAACTCTTACAATTGCAACAACAAGAAGTCATTTCAAGTACATACATAAACGGTGCTGGGTTTCGTAAGCGGTTCGCCAGGGAGTGTAAATTCCTGTGAGCTGAAGGCTGTATGAGGAAATAGATCTATGTTTTCCCTTCCATTGTCTTAGTTCGACAAGGCAATCCAAGGATTGAAAGAAGTTCTTCAAATGACACACCTCCGTTGAGGTCTTAACTTTTTATGGAATGTCTATGAGTTTCTCGGTATATATAGTACAATATATAATCGTGGTTACGTTTTGTTATTCTGTAAGGTACCTGTAAGTTAAAACGTCGAAAGGCTCATGAGCTATAAAGAAACCAAGTCCGTTGAAAGCGTTGAAATATTAATGTTTTACTTCGACAATCTCTTTAACACGCTTGAATTCCTAGAAGTATATAAATCTAAGTACATAAGTTTTGGAAATTTTATTACTCCAATGCCACATTATTGAACAACGGTCTTCAAGGAATGTAAGTTTCAGGATTCAATCGAGCCTTCTTTATGCTTTTCTGGAGTCTCCTGCCGTTATTTTTGTTATCGTTAGTATTTTTTCTATTCCTGTAGCTATCGATATAATCCAAAACTTATTTAAAGTGTTTTAATTTTTTGAAAGTCTGATCTGAATTAACTCACTTCATTAAAGAAAAAGTTCGCGGAGTCGTAATTAATTCCTAAAAGTTATTAAAGTATTCTTGACGTCTGGTTTTTCTTTATTTTAGAGAAGAGTGACTCTTTAATATACATACCTGAATATAAAAATCTAAGTGCCCACTTGTTGCAAGTTTTATTACTCCAGTGCTAAATTATCTAAGAATACCGATATTGGCTTCGATCTCAAGTTTACAACTCCACTGACCATAGGTTTCAAATGATATATGAGTTTTAGGATTCAATCGAACCTTTTTCATACTCTTCGGAGATTTCTGATAATTCTTAAGTACCCAGGTATATTTTTAGTCATTTTATATTCAGTATAATCCAAAACATTTTAAATAATCAATTTCTTGAGAGTCTGATCTGATTTGACTCTCTTCATTAAAGAAAGAGCTGTTTTCCGTAGAGTCCTTATAAATTCCTCTAATATATTAAGAATGGTTGGGCATCGTTCCTAACTTCATAGCTCCGTTAAACGACAGCCTTCAACGAATATGAAGTTGAAGATCCAATCCAACTTTATTCATTGTTTTTGAGTCTCCTGGCGTGTTTCTTAATATCGTGAATCGTTTTTCAATGTTTGTAGATCTCAATGTGATCGAAATCCCGTGAGTTTTTGCGGATCAAAACTCACATACACGAGCTCTCTTTATTACATAACAGTTCCTTTTCGCAGAGTCATTATGTTTTTCTCTTCTTCATTAAAGTACTCATTCTCAATTTTTGTTTCATTTTTTTTTTAGAGAAGTACGTATAAATTTTGCCCACATTCCCTCTTTTGTTATGTAGAAATATATATAAGCACAGCCATCGGGAACAAATTTCGCCTTTTTCTTTTTATTTTGCTTCTGCAGTATCTATTCTATCCTCTTCTCTGCACTTTTGCGTCACTAGTTTAGTTCTTGGCCGTTTTGAAATTATTCTCGTATCAACTTTTTTTGGTAGCCTTCTCCTTTTCTTGAGCTGTAATGTAAGTTTTTTTTTCGTCTATTAGCTTCATGATTTTTGTTCCAGTTTTTTTTCTCTAGATCTTTATTTATTACTTCCATAGGGTTTCCGATTAAGGTTTCATCATATCATAATTTAATGTTAGGTTAGGTTGCACACAGGTTCCTAACAACTTCATTTTTTTTTTGCTGTGTCGACCGTTCTTAAAGCTTTACCGGGAGTGTTAAAGTATTGAAGATGAAGAAAGCATTAATCTTGGGGACAAGCTCCAGTTAGCATCCGAAATCTTGCCGAGAAGGAATTTGGTCATCGAAATGTTTAAGGTCAAATTAAGAGGCTAGCACAAGACCAAAAGAAATGGAAATGTCTCATTGTCGCTCTTTGGATAGAAAAAAGTAATGACATCTAAAGCTCGGAGATTCCAGTATTTTCGATTTCTAAAGATTTTGAACTCCAAATATCTAGGTTTTATTGATATGTAGTCCGACTTGGTATAGTTAGTCCCAATTTGTGATAGATGTGGACCCTTAATAATCACTCAGGACGGTATTTACTTGAAGGCAACTGGCGTGGTATTGTGTTTTGTGCTGCTCTACTTCGCAGATGCTGAGTATGGTATAGTATGCTACCTCTCTGGACTTTTAATGGATGTGAAGTCCATATCCCTTTCGACAGACAATTTTTGCAGTTGTTAAATCTGTCCCCTTATTGCAAAAATGTTCAACAAAATGCAATTAACTTAAAGCCTATTTAAATCATCTTACCATTCTTTTATGAAACATCCTCTGCATGCTTCCCTTCAAAGCGTGGCTTGCCAAGTTCCCCCAAAAAGGCCTTTGGCAACCCACAAAGGACACATTTTTGTCGCTAGCGCTTTAAAACGCAAAGGGATCGCGCTCATATATTTTGCAGCTACTGTCGCTTAGCCTGTAGGCATTTTAATTTCATATTGCAAAGTGATTTAGTGCAGCTGAATGGGGAGAGAGTGACTCGCTCGCTCACCGCCAGCGCGATAGATGCTGTTTGTGTTTCCTCCTTTCCAGATAAGAGAGTATAGGCTCGTAGTCGAGCACTTTGTGGCAATACAAACACCATTCTTGTCAGTTGCGCTGGGAAAGCCTTTGTCGCCATTAAGTACGCAATGGAAAGCGAATGGCGGATTCTGTGGCGAATTGAGTCTCACCAAAAAGAGGGTGTAACGGTATTTTTTAATATGCGTAACTGTATGGCTCATCTGTTGCGTTGTTTACTTTATGCTTGCATTAATTAAAATAATATTTTTTCCACCCCGCTCTCCGGCATTTAAACTTTCTTTTATTGCACTCAGAACTCAAAAGAACCCACAACTCTTTCTCGCTGCTTTGAAATTTCACTTTCGAGCGCAAGTTGTAGAATGTTCTCATGATCTAAATTAAATATCCTTGTAAATTATCAATTTGTCAACAAGCAAGTACTCACATATGGGTGTCAATTGTGTGCTGAAGAGAAAGGGTAGCCCCGTTATGTACTTATGTGTAGCTCTCTCCCCTCGCACTTATTATCTAATTGTCAGAAACAACAAACAAACAAGCATTTAACCAAAGAAAATTCATTAATGCTTGTTGCATGAAAATATAAATAACCAACAACAACAACGTACCTCCTATGCGCTTACATAGTGTAATCACCAAAGTGGCACCAACAACCACCATCAACATGAAAACGTAGTCATCAACCGGCAAGCACTTTGAGACCCTCAATTCTAGCGCCACTGTGCGTGCAACAAATTATCACATACCTACATGCATTGTTAATTTAATTGGTAGTAAGGGAAAATTAAATTTTCACCAACTGTCTTTTTGTGTTCACATCGGAAAATTGAGAAATGTTAAAATTTAAAATTTCAAAAGGTCATACAAATTTGTTGGCAAGGGTCAGCGTTTGAGGTCGATAATTGAGGGTTTGAGCGTATTTTGTACTGTTATATACGATATATGTATATTCACATATACACATGTCATAAGTGGATGACAAGCGCCACATATCATAGTTTGAAAGTGCTCGATATTTACATTTGAGTTATAAAAATTTATGTAGCATACAGGGTGAGTAAGCACACAAAATATTTTTCCGAAAAAAAAAGTTTCTTTTTATTATTTTTTATTATTTATTATTTTATTTATTTTTTTTTATTATTTATTATGACTGCAGCATTTTTCCTACGATTTCGAAACTTAAAATCGCTTTTTTTGTGATCCGAAATCAGACTCTTAAAAATGTCTTGTCTTCGGAAATAGATAATTTTCTAACCTCAATTTGCATAGCCAAAAAAAGACATCTCAATTAAGGGGGTATTCTAGTCCAGAAGCATGAGTTTCGGGTAATTTTTAAAGTGTCGTAAAAAAAGGCAATTAATATTTTTGCTATCCATTTAGTTATTTATCAATTTTGGAAGAGTACACTAAAAAATTAAAAACTAAAAACAAGTAAAAAATTTCAAAAATTATGAGCTGACGGAATGGGAGGTCTCTAAAAATTTCCACCATGACCATGATTACAACCCTCCTAGTTAACTGAAACCAAAAAAAAAAGATTATTAAGCTAGAATTAATGGTCGGAACTGCGGAAAAGTGGGAAACATTTTTTTTCAAAAAATGGCGACTGCCTAAAAAAAAAATTTTTTTAATCACTTTTTTTTGACTATTTCGAATTTTTTAAAAATAATAAAAATAAAAATTTGAGGATGGGGCTAATTTCAACCATAGATAAGCCTATAAAGAAGACTCTATAAAAATTTTCGGAAAATCGGTCCAGTAGAACCTGAGAAATGGTGGGCATTGTTCCGAAAAAGTCAGTTTTGAGAAAAACGCGTTTAAAGTTTCGCGTTCCGGCCGAACCAGTTTGGATGCCGCGTCAGAAAAATGCCTATATCTCCGAAAATAATTTGAATTTTGAAAAATCCTTCTTGAATAGTTGAACTTTGAAAAATAAAAAAAATATAAAGAAATTCGATTTTTTTAAATTTCTAGACTAGAATATCCCCTTAAAAAAACAAAGTAAACACCCCATTGGCTTTATTTTTTCGTAACTGGAAAGCAAGGACAGAAATAGGTCTCCTTTGTGTTGGTAACTCAAAGTGGAGAAGTATTAGCTCAAAAATACCAAAATTTTTTATGGTCTAGTAGCTTCTGGGCTACGTAGCTATACTTCCTCTTTTTCAAAGGCGCCTTCTTTTCACTATCCGTCGAACGCAGCTTCTTTTCAGCGATGTGCTCCTTAATGCTATTCGAAAACGCTGGATCCAAGGCGTTTTTCACCTCCTCTCTGACCCAAGCTTACCGTCTCATCTTTTCTTCCTTCAAGTTGGACATGCCTTTGGTTCGGTATTCAACCCTCTTTCCTTGGCTTCTTCTGGGATCCTCTCTTGTTGTCTGAGTTGGAATCCTCGGTACCTTCTCTGGAGAGTTAAGGAATTCATCTTCTTTTTCTGCGTTTATACTCACAGCGCTCACTTGGTCCGAGTCTTAATGGAATATGGCACCCGTGAGCTGACTTGACAGTGTGACCACCGCAAACTGGTCCCGTCGACACAGCCGTGCCCGCAAATGGTAGTAACCTCGTCTTCCACCGACCTTTGGACTGGTATTCTGCCTCTTCCCATTAATAATTGCTTATATTTTGAGTTTAGGCATTTGGGCACCCTGACCTGACAGTATTACTATGTCCACCGTAAACTGACCCATCGCAATTTAGGAGTGTGGCCGCTGTTTATACAGCTGTGCCCGAGGTTGTTAGCAACCTTGTCTTCCACCGATGTTTGAACTAATATTCCGCTTCTTTCCATTTTAAGTTTAGTGATTCGGGAATCTCTACCCATAGCGTTTTATACCTACCGCCAGGCCCCTCATTAATACGGGCCGTTGTATTCACTATTTCACCTCCTTCTAAGTTTGCATACAAAGTAGTTCATCATAAGCGGATGATTGAAGAAATACTTTAGAAGTCACTGAGGTCTGCAATGTCATGACTCCGCTAGACCAGAGTCCGCTTGATATTATGACATACCAAGCAGCGACCGAAAGAGCAGTCTTATATAAGAATCTAAAGATGGGTAAAAACTCCTCTTAGCTGGTCTAGTAGCACAGTCAATACCCTTAAGGAGAATGCGGTTAAGGGGAATTTTTGTCGACCTTAAGGGTCTTAAAAGTCTTAGTACTATAGTAGTTCAGTTGGTTATAAAATATACTTGATTTATTGCAGCTGTTTGTTCGATTCGTCACTTTGCAAGATTTGAAAGGTTGAAAACTGCTATGGAATATATTAAATTTTGTAAGAATGGCTACAGATCGAAATTTTGGGGTATTTTACCAACTTCAACTCCTTTTCCATCCACCAAAATTTTGTAACGTTGGAGTTCTAGTTCAACGACGTTCACCGTTTTGAATTGGAACATAATTCTTTATTGGCGTAGACACCGCTTACGTGGTTAGCTTATGTTTTTCTAGTACAGTTTAGAAGATTGGATTTTTTTTAAATTAATTCCAGTAATATAAGTAGCTCACCCTGTATATATGATAAATGCAATTATCAGCGATATTTTATCATTGTGTTCATCTTTTCGAATTTACAACAGCAAATGATCAGTTAGTGGTTGGGAGGGGAAGTAAATAACCTCATTTAATTTAAAAAAGGAAAACAAAAATGCCAATTGCTTTGATATTATGTTTTTATATAAGCCATTAATCTTGTTTATTGCGATGAAATGATAATTTAGTCATTACATTTGTTAATGGCTTGTACGGACATGATAAAAGAGTCCAATTTTTAATGCAGTTGCGATCAAATTTATTAAATTATCTTTAGCTTGCTTAAAAACATTCTAAGATTAAATGAAATATGAACCATACTTTCAACAGAGCCGGGTTTATGTATGTACATTTGGTACAGCGTTCGGACAGAGTTGAATTTCGTAACCCTTAGAATTTCATTATCCATTTGATGAATTTTAATCGAACTCGTGTAACTCGTCTTACTTGATTTTTTATTGGATTAAGTTTTTTACCAGGCACTTTGAGCTGATGGTTGAGTTGTCCGATTATTTTTTCGGAAATCAAACGTAATGTAATTGGAGATTCCAAGTGTTGCTAGGTTCTTCTCCACTCCGGCGAGTATCGCGTAGAATACTCACTGAGTTGAAGAATTTTCGTTCATTCGGACGACACGACCTATCGAAAGCGATACTCGCCGTTGCCAATGCGCAAAGGACCATAAATCTTTCGCAGAACCTTTCTCTCGAAAACTCGTAACGTCGACTCATCAGATGTTGTCATCCTCTGTGCCTTGTTTCTATGAACACACTTGTTTTGAAATAATAGAGGTAAATCAGGTATTGTCTCTAGAAGGTTTCTTCGAACGCGCTAGTTTTGAAAGTGTAGGGTTGGATCAGGTATTGTCTCTAGGAAATTTGTTCCAACGCGCTAGTTCTGAAATAGTAGCGAGGGATAAGGTCTTGTCTTTAGGATGTTTCTTCTAAATCGCTAGTTTTGAAATAGTAAAGGTGGATCAGGTATTTTCTCTGGGAGGTTTCTTCGAATGGGTTATTTTTTAAATAGAAGGGGGCTGCTACAGGCACGGTAGTTTTGCAATAGCTTAACCAGCTCTACTACGGCCTTTGTAGAGATATAATTTCGTTCGTTAGAAACAATTTAGTCGAAATAAACTCAGCGAACTCTTAATCTCATATGTCTTTCTCAATGTTGCTGTTGTTGTTGTTTCTACGGCAGAATTCTATCATGTTCAGAGTCCTTAGCGGGATAAAAAACCAGATCCGTTCCAATTACGTAGACCCGACCGTCGTTGCAACGGTGTCATTCTCAATCGCAGTCATCGCCGCAATTTAAAACCACAATTCACACCATCCACCTACTCGTCACTTCTTAAAATGTAAATAAAAATGATAAATATATAAGAGCTTTAAAAAATTTATTGCCGATAAACACTTCCGCGAACGCGACGCCTCATCTTTCGCTGTATTTGCATTTCGCATAATTATTATTAATTGAATGCTGTGAATCTCGGCAAAAGCCACTTCACAGCGCCGTCTGCAACTGTCTGCCAAACGCTGTTAAAGAATTTCTGCAATTGAAATTGAAATGCATATCTAAAAGTAATTCATAAGAATTCCCTATAAATTTCCACACACCAGTGCAGCCGAGTATATATTTATATACACATATGCGCAACTGCAATTCAAGGCGGTCTTTAACGTATGAGAATACCGCTATGCCTCAAGGCTACTCAACAACGATAACAGACCGACCACACTTTCAGGAAGTTGGCACAAAGGAGAAGAAAGTATTCAGCAAAAATTGATATAAGACTTCGGTCGGCAAGAGAGGGAGTACTTATGTGTATATACTTGATTGTTGTTGTTGTTGTGTTTCCTTGCGAATGGCCGCTGGCAACAGCCGAACAAAGGCCATGTGGCCACAACCCTGGTTAAATATAGAAGGCCCTAGGAGTGGGTGTATGGTATTATTATATATTTGATGCATACATACATATATATATATATTGTATATGTTTGTATCAGTCTGTGAGCTAGGAAGCGTAGTGTACTTGAAACTTTGCTTTGAAAATATTTGTGTGTGGCTTTATGCAGTTGACTTTTCTTTGCTTAGCTATTCTTCCATGGAAGAACATAGAACATACAATAGGAGTACAGCGAAACTTAAGCTTCATAGTGTGACTGTTAGGTAACTTGGCTTGGGTGCATAGAAGACAAGTGGCTAAGCGCTATAAGTAGTTTTGACTTTTAACAGTCAGGTGGTACTAGATCGACTTGATTTAAAGGGCAATTGAAAACTATTGAATTCAACTTAATGGGTTCGGTCACATAAAGGAAAGAATAAAGTTGAACATTAATTTATTGATGTTAGATAGAATAGATTAGATAGATATACGAGGATTGCACCTTGACCTTAGGTTTATCGAGTTACAAAGACTCGCCAAGCCCCAGCATGTTGATAAAGTCCAATATATTGAAAGGTATTAGCGAAACGATGTGATCTCTATTTGGTAACATGGATCCAAGTGCCTTTGCAGTCAATTAATAGGTGTTTAAACTGTAAATGTAATTCTTTTTTCTGTTTGATTTTCCCTTACTGCTGCCTTGTTTGTGATACTATGGTTTCAGATCTACTCTGTGCATAGCCTTTTTTAATGAGGTCGCTTAGTTTGGTAGGTAATATATTATTCCTTTTAATTTCTATAGGTGACACTTGTACCAACAACAGCAGGATCTGCATTGTGGCTCGTTTCGTGTCCCAGCGAATCTCTATCACCCAGTCGGCAGATTCAGATCGCAGTCTCTGATGAGCTGCGTTATCTGGTCCGACTTCTATGATATAGCCGAAATCCGTACTCTTGCCTTTGGTTAGGATGGAGTACCCTTCCTATTTAGCACTACTAGTTTGGCTCCATTTCCACTTTTTCCTTCGGAATCTCACTCATCCCGCACACCAATAATAACGCGGTTCTGGGCCACATCAGTAAATGATTTTGCAGGCGTCACACGCTTAAGCTTAAATTTTTTGTCTAAAGACATAGTCTCTTCTTCAGTAGTCACTCTTCAGTTGATCTCTATCACTTGGCTGCCACTGTTGGCGGTACAAACCTGATTTTGACTCTCGCATAGTCAATGGATTCTCGGAGCTTCTTCGTTAGCTCCAGCTTAGTTGGCGTCTTCAGCTTTTCAGCTAGTAGGCATCGCTGGGTCTTCGATCTTAAAACTTGGCCATTATTTAGCAGGAGCACTAATGTACTTAGCAGCAGCACTTTTGGCATCTCTCCCTGTTAGCAGCCACATTTGGGCTACTGGGTTTGGTAACGACTGCGCTGGTGTATTTCTGGAGCAAGCCTTAGCTTCAACTCCCTTGCTAGCGTTAGTTTTGCGTCTAGACCAACCTTCGCTATTGTCCTTGCGCTAGGCGTTCTCGAACTCGATTCAAACGCTAATTTCTTCTGACGAATAACCAGTTCTCTTCGGGACCACGAGTGAAACGGAAAAGCTAATGATTTCGGACATATTCATTTAGAGTGATCTGAAGTGTTCCAGCGGGAGTATATGGATCATTCTTTATATGTAATTATTTACATTCTTAGTTTCTTTTTCAGAAAATGTTGAAATCTCCCGAGAAATATGTAAAATTTTTCCTTTAATTTGACATTTAAATGCATTAACATAATTTTTGGTGGACAATTTATCATCATTATCTACCAGCTAACTTATGGGATTCTATTTTCAAATCCGTGTATAATTAAATTAAATTTACTTTATTCTCCGTTTTCAATCACCCACACAAAGTCTTCGAATTTTGAAAAATGTTCCTTCAATTATTTGTTTCCATTCCCAAACAAAGTTTCGCAACCCAACCTACCGCCCCGCACCCACTCATCCGCAAAATCATCACATTCTACAATTTCGTTAATTGCTTTTTATTCCCGCTTTGTTTGCAACTTCGGTTTTTACGCTCATATTTCACGCCGTTAATCCACTGAACCAATTCTGTCAACCATCATTCACCTCAAAATGCCGCCCGAAAATTAATGCTAATTTATACGCCTTCCGCTTGTACAAATGTCAAATGCGAACCAAGTGAAATGGACGCCTAAGGGCACAATGCAGAAATCACATGCCAGGTCCACAGACACTCACACAAAAATGTCGAGGCACACCGGCACGCGCATTCAACTGCCAGTGGCGTCTGCCGAGATGCCACGCCACGCTATGCCAAGTGATGCCACAGCTGTCAAATATCACACACTTGGCTGGTGTCGCTGCCGGGCCGCGGCACACAGCTGGTGTAGCAACAAGATCGCTTCGCGCAATAGTCGGCTGTCAATGGAGTCGTTGCCGTGACGGAGGATCGCTGTGTAGGCAGCGGTGAAGTGCCGACTGTCGTAGTGAGTGTATAAATCAACGAAAATAGCGGCAATTGATATTCATCAGCAACGCTTGTGTACAAACAACAGACAGATACCACGGATGGGTAGACCGACTGACTGACAGCATGACAGACCGACAGGTCGATAGGGAGAGAAGACTGCAACACGATATACTGTATAACAGCAACAGCGGCAGCACTCCAACAAGCCGAACGTCATCATTAAAGTGATCTTTTTCGCCACACTATAATTTATGTTCGTGTACGAGTACGATATTGACAGTGGTGTGGGTTTGGTAGAGGATAGTTTCGTGTATATTTTTACAAGCCTTTCGGTTTAACAATACATCCAACTTCTTCTGGATTGGTTCTTTTAGGTCTCGGATTGGATTTGCAGGCAAACTACCCAGTCATGACTAAGTACTAATTGCTAAGATGGCTCAAATAGCTGCCTTTAAATCCAATCTGAGTTGTATGACTCATTCGGACTTTTTTCGGAAACATTTCCTGATTGTTCGATATATGCCGTGTCCAATTTCGCTTCTTTTACTCCCTTTAGTTAGCTTGACCTACTTGACCTAGTAATAGTCATGGACTTATTCAACTTAGACTCTATGAGGATATTCTAGATTATAACAAAACCTTTTATTAAGTTCAGAAATTACGTTGAAGGAGAAAAAGTTCTCGTTCAAGGCTTTAGAGTCTGGGATTCTCTTTCAAGAATAAAACTCCGCTAAAATAGATTTTAGGGATCATTATTCCGTATAATTCCGGCCAAAAGGTATTTTCGGAAGGTTATAGATTCCATACCAGTACCAATGCAACGAAATGTGCCCGAGCTTGGGACTATTTCCCAGATCTTTGTCTACCGTCATCACCATCTTAGCCATATCTTCCGGTGAAGACTTTCGATCATACTTCAATACTTGTATGATTCAATTAATATTCATAGCTTCTTTTCGATTTTCATACGTTATACCATCTAAATTCTCTTTCAGTATAACGCCCCCAAGAAAATTTTCTACCTACACCTCATTCCTCAACTTCACAAGGAAATTCTGCAAAAGCATCTAAGTAAAGTACGCCAGCCACTTTATGTGGACAAACCAACAAATCCACAACAATGAAGAAGACGTGCCTGAGTACCGTGCCATTGCACAAGAAAAGATCAGAGAGCAAAGAATAAAGAAATGTGCAAAATTGTTTAGGTTGCATTGCCTAGGGGTTGTCAGCGCTTTCGACGTGAGTAGCTCGATGACGGCGGAGATTTATTGATTTTTATTAATACTTGAGCTTTAATAAAGCTTGATTATTGAGTTTATTAAAGCATTGAGATTGTGGAATATAACGAAGGTTAAGGATTGCCATTTACTTTGAATGCAATGGAATATTTCGCAACTAATTGAGAGTAGAGATGTTTGCTTTCATGTTTGGACTTTTTTAATTGAAAACCCGGATATTAGAACTACTTTTGATTAGATGGCGGAGAGCAGAACAATGGATATTCATACTTGAATGAAATAAATGAATGGTTCTTAATAAATGATATATTCTCTCCAACTTGTTCGTCACTATAAACGTCTAAATATTTCGCATATTGAGCGAAACTGAAACAGCGTATATGTTGAGTTCGTCGTCATTTGATGTCTCTAACACAAAGAGAAACAATCTCTTCCCGAACTTTTATTCAGCTATTATTCAGGTTGAACAAAATGTTTTTAAGCTAGGGCATGAAACTGCTGAGCCGAACATCAGCTCAGATCCTCATTTTAATAATTTGAGCCTCCATGTAGAACCTTTTCATAGTTCACATTTCACGACGGATATGACGAGAGATTTATGAAGTGCTACTTTAATTTGTCAAGGCACTCGGTAGAACTCTTTGTTGAGATTTAGTGGATTTGCTCGAGGATGATTGGGAATCAATTTCTTTTGATTTAGGCAGAGTATACATAAATTCATATCGTTGGCTGCATGAGAATTGATACACGGTTCATATCAAATTCTTGTCGCGTTTCTTCAATAGCTGTCTTAATAATCCCTCGTCGCCTGCATTTGATTGTCGTTTGAACTTCTCTTTAATCGAGTAAAGGAGCATGTTCTATCGTCTTTTTTTTAGATCTTCATCATTGAAAATTGCGAATGACATCATTTCATGGCACGTGAATGTCCACGACTTCTACTCCAAAAAATATCGATCAAACATCGTGTCGGCCAATATAGTTCTCAAACGTTACTTTCTTTCAAAGTTCTTTGGACTAGTGTTTTTACATTCGAACTGGAGTCCTTAGTGACAAAGCTTCGCACTATGGACTCTTGAAAAGTTCCAAAAAGATCCGACGTTTTCGAGCCATATTTTGTTCACCGATATTTGATGAAAATCTCACGAAACGCCAGTCGATGGAATACCAATATCGTGTCATATCACATTGTTAGACTGTTTCCTTTGGGGATATGTAAAGTCCCGCCCCGATTCAGGTCTAGGAGCAAACCATCACGCGTGTCATTCGCTAGTTACCAGTCGAAATGCTCGACCGAGTTATCGAAAATTCTACTCAACGGATGAACCATCTGAGACGAAGCCGCGGACAACATTTGATAGAGATAATCTTAAAAAAAAATGTTCTTTCGAATGATAATAAACATTCTCCACTAAATTTCAATTGCTGGGACACAATCGGTATGCGCGCTGTCGCAAAAGCCTTTTGGCCCGATATCGATGTCAAAAGATCAGGTGATCTTTTTGCCCTCAGTGAGGTTAGCCTCTCCCTAGTCTTCTTCTTCTTGTCCTCTCCCTGGTAGTAAGGCTTTTAACGGGTCACAGCCCTATTGGAGTTCACGCAGTCAGGCTGGGAATCCTACCGCTCCTGCCGAGTCTGTATGGAAGAAGATAAGGTGAAAACAACTTAACACTTTCTTCTTGACTGTCCACGTTTGGGCCTAAATTTGAATTTTCTTTGTTTTTTCTATAAAAAATAGAAAACTTCGAAATAGATAACCCTTTAGTATTCTGATCTACACATATAGAAACAGCCGATATTTTGGATTGTTTTTCCGGACGAAAACGTGCTTCGGGCTCGCCGAAGTTGATCGGCTTCAGTGCGTTACTAGAAATTCGTTATGGAGTCTGAATTACTGAATAAGCGGACCTTATATATCCTCCTGTTAAATAAGAGCTCTTGGATGCGTTACACCCTCTTATGAATTGAACATGCAAAAAATGTATGAACCTAAATATGGATAAAATCTCTAAAAGCTTGGGAAAATTTATCTACTGACTTTTACTTTAAACCCATTAAAATTCAGCTGTCATTGGAGCTCTGCTAGAACTGTCTTTTTTCAACGTATAATCTACGCTCCAACATCAGAAAGACGGCAGCAACCCCAAAGTTCGAGCCGCTAATATTTTAACTTCGGCTGAATACTAATCCTAATGCATGTCTACCTTCACTCATATGGGGGCACTTAGTAACACACATATTCAAACTCGTGTCAATACAAACTGAAATTCAGACAAAATCGTACAAGAATTTATAGAGAGAGAAAAAAAAAATGGAAACAAAGGTAGACAACTATAAATCCTAGGCAAACGTTGGAGCTTAAAGTTTCAACAATAAAGCTAAAAATCAGAATCATTTCTGTGGAGGGTAGAAAAAATGCAAGCTAAGGGTGGAAAATATTTTTTCTTCTTACTTGTTTTTGACTTTCAGCTTTTGAAAAAAAAGTTGATGCGGAGAGCTTATGCAGCAAATCCTGCATTTCTTCAAACTATCGAACTTTAATTAACAAAAAGTTGCCCAGATGCTAAGATATCAATGAGGCACTAACTAGTTGGGGTAAATGTGAAATCTTTAGTTTTTTTCATGATTCATGATTAATTTTTCGTTTTTTTGTTTTCCAAACCTTTAAAGGTAACCCAAACAATTCAACGATGACGACACAAAATTAATCCCTGCGACTAAACGAATTTGAAACGACGACAAAACGACGACTCCGATGTGTGCTTTTAAAAGCACAAAATGTCAAAAAAAAGCTAAACAATCATTGCTTTCAATATTTGAGAAGAATTGCAATCGAACAAATTTGAAACTATCAAAATCTTGCGCAGGATATGCTAGTGTTGGAATGCACTACCGTTTTTTGGCCACAAGCAAAGTTGGGTTGGTGAAAAAAAATCAACAAATAAAATTCCAAAAAAGTTAAAAAAAGTTTTTAAAAAAATAGAAAAAAAGTCAAAAAAAAGTCTAAAAAAGAAAAAATGAAAAACCATTCGAAATGCCAAAACGTCACTCAAGCGCCCGACGACACAACCGCTCGATGTGGCTTTGACGATGACAATTTGATTGAAATCCTCCGGCTGAACAAAGCAACTAAACGTCTCTATTTGCTTTACACTATTGAAACGAGGTGAGCAAATGGATTTCGCACAAAAATCACGTATGAAAAAATTGCAATGTACATAACCACCTGCCGGCTCTCCCACAAACAAAAAAAAAAAAATAATAATAAAAGTCCCGATTTTACTCTCCACTCTACACAATGTCTAATATTTGCTGGCAATTTTTAATTTTTTCTCCTCATCACTCATCTTAACCTCTCCTCTCACCTTTTGTCAAACGTATCACTCATTTTCCACGTATTTATCACACGTTTGCATTGTCGTATTTACCTTTTTTTTTATACGAAACCACCATTCGTATTGCTCCGAATTGTCTAGACAGTTAGTTGTTGGTCAAAATACATAAACGTTTTGAAATTTTCATTTAACATCCATCTTCTTTCGACTGTTAAGGACAGCATTTTCACGCTTTTTCATACAAAACGAGTGTGGAGCTTTTCGTTTCATAATGAAACACCAACGGCGGGATTGGTCAAGCAAATTGATGTGTTGGCGCCTTACTCTCTTGTTTTTGTTGAAGCTGAGGTGAGAATAGAAGCTGCTGTGGTTTATTTTTTTTAAATTTTCGCTAAATACTTCGATGAAAAAAATAGCTACGAGCATATTTCTGCAGTTGGCATTTGTATTTTTGATGTTGAGCTTTAAGTAAAAGCCAAATTTTTGTGTGATTTCTGCTTTTGCTTGGCTATTTTTAAAGTCACTATGTCGCAGTGCCATGTTTTGCAGGTTTTGTTAGTAAAAACTTTGTTTAGATATTGAAGATTTTAAACTTAAATCGTTGATTTCTTAAAGTTATTTCTATGAAAGCCCAACAGGACTAAAAGCTCAACTTCAATGAGAGCACAAGATGAATGAAAGCTTTGTTGATGAAATTTTGAATGTAAATATTGGAAAATTATGGCTAATTTTCTAAGATTATTTCTGTGAAAGTTTAATGAAAGTGAAAGCTCAACTTCAATAAAAGCACAATATGAATGAAAGCTTTTTTGATAAAATTTTGAATGTAGGTATTTTTTAAATATGATTAGTTTCTTACTATTATTTCTGTGAAAGTTCGATAAGAGTGAAAGCTCAACTTCAATAAAAGCACAATATGAATGAAAGCTTTGTTTATTAAAATTTGAATGTAAATGTTGTCAAATTTTTATGATTATGATTTTATCTTCTTCTTTAACAAATTTAAACTATGAAAACTAGAAGTGAAAATTTTGTACCCTTATGTTATTTAGTGGTAAAAATAATTCTATGTTAAAGTCGATATTAAAATACCTTTTAGCAACCATAATTTTTCTTATTTAACTAAAGTACTACATGATTCCACAGTACGAATCATAAATAGACGATTCTTCCTCCAGCAGAAACCAAAAACATAAAACAATAACAATATCTTGCGCTTGATTTTCGCTTTTTTCATTAAACTACCTTTCTGTGGTCTATTTTGTAAACAAAAACACTAGTACAACATCCGAGAGATACTATAGGCACATAAGAGGCAGGCTAGCAAGGTGCTGGGATAATGACCCCGCTCTCTGTGTGGGCGTGCTTGAAGTACGCAAATATGCGAAATGTTTGTACAGACACATTGTTTTGTTTGATGGTCAGTCTAAAGTTTTGTAATATAAAATTTATATGAACATGTCTGGACAAGCGATCAAAACGAATGCCATTGGGACTGCGCCAATGAATTTGGGGAAAGTATTTTGAGCTCAAGTTGTGAAATATGCAAATGTGTATTTTTGGAGTAATTTATACATACACATATGTATATATGGTTAGGTATGTGTTTGCGTTAGAATTTGTTAAACGAAGCCTGTATCATTGAATGTTTAATAAGCTATGTTTAAAATTTACCATACAATTTTCAATTTTGTTAAAAGTAACCAAAATTGCCAATATATCTGCCGAAGAATCACCTTTTCACTACTTTGTCAATTCTTTGATGAAAGTAGACACTTAGAAGGCATAATTTTCAAAACCTTCTTAAAAATATTCCAACAAGTTACTGGGGTTAATATTTAGGTTTAACTAAATAATTGTTTTTTTTTTCTACCATCTTCTAGTGATTTCTCACCTTCACGAATATGTTTAGACCTAAGATGTTAAAGTTAGGTAGGGGTATATAACTAGAACGGATCCAGATTTACTTATATGATGCCAAAAACAATCGCTTTGCCATTATACCTCGAAAATTGTGATGGAATTTTTTATACTTGTTGTATCGGTATGATGGCAAAGCGATTGTTTTTGACATCATATACATAAGTAAATCTGAATCCGTTCTAGTTATATACCCCTAACTTTCATGGGAACGGCAAATGTACCGTGCCTTAAAGAAGTGCTTTTCTACAGTCGATAGGAATTTTATAACCAGTTTAGGACTGAATATTAAAATATATAGTTAAGAAGTCCTTCATTCTCCACAACACTCAATTAAAAAGAGAGAAATTAACTCCTAAAGTACTTTTAGAAATACTGGTAAAATTTCCGAGTTTAGGTTAGGTTCAGTTAGGTTGGTAGGCTCGTAAGCCACGTATATACCAGTTTTGTTCTTTAGTGCCCTTACGTAGTTCAGGAAAAGTAGTCATAGAATTTCCTTAGATTCAGGTTACGTAGGCGGCCTCAATCGTTACCACTTTGCACATGAATTGAGCCGCTTGTTCCTGACGACACTCTCCACTACTGTCCTGTTTCCCAAGATACCTCTGATCGATATGCGAAACGAGGTTATGTCATTGATTGTTGCTTGGCTATCTATATAGATGTTCGCGGCTTTCCCGGCAGCTTAAAAGGCCTAATAGTATATCCTCGCTTTAATTCCGTTCATCATTTTCGAGCCATACTTATAAATGCTTAATGTGATACGTGCAGCTAAAATACCTTTACGCTATTTTTGTACGTTTACTCTGAACCATGTAGCCGGTGCTTGGCAATATGCCAATACCCACCGATCTATGACCAAAGTTTCTACATATATATTATGTCAATTCTACAGCTGTCAGTAGTCGCCACGCCGATTTTCCCATGCAGTTCAGCGAAGACATCAGACAGGTTTGGTACTATTTTAAAAGCTGGTTTTGGGGTGGCTCTTAGAGCTCCCGATATGCACAGCGCTGTGAGCCTCTAAACTCTTTTTATTGGCTTCCGGTAATTAGATTTCCGTACGCCTGTTCATTACCATAGAGCAGAATTGGTCTTACAACATAATTTCCGAGATTAAATTCTTTACCTTTTTTAAAGTGGAACATGTGGTGTTGATTGTTGACCGCAGCTAATTCTAAGATGGTTCATCCATTGAGTCCAATTTTCGATGACTTCTTGGATCATTTTGACTAGTAACTGGCGAATGACACGCGTGATGTTGTACTCGAAGGCCTGAATCGAAACATGATAGTTCGCAAATACTTTAGACTTTCCATATCCGCGCAGAAAAAACTGGCTTGATGGCTAATCAACCAGCCCAAAACGTGAAATTATGTGCTCACCAAAGTCTTCTCTCAATAAATCCATTGATAAGTGAGATCACGAGCTTCAATTTCAGGCATCAAATAGTCGGTTAGTATGACGCGATAACGATCGCCATTGAGGGTTACGTTTTCACCGGCATCATTTTCGAAGAAATATGGACCGATGTATCTATCGACACATAATCCAAAACAAACCTTTATTTTTTCTGGATAAAAGGCATATCTTGAATTTCTTCAGGTTGCTCTTTGTCCCTAATGCGGCCATTTTTCCTATTTACATACTCATTGAACCAAAAATTGGTCTCATCGCTGAACAAAATTTGGCTCTTAAACGTCGGATCTTCTTAAAACTTTTCAAGAGCCCATTGAGCGAAGCGATGTCGTTGGGGAAAATCGTGCGGCGTCGGTTCTTGCACAAACTGTATTTTGTACGCTATCATTTTAAGAAATCGACGTAAAAAGCGCCATGTACACTCTCAACGACGGCGGCTATGTTTTCTTCACTGCGTGCAGGACGTGGCAGTCGAATATTATCTAATAATGAATGCTCTGTCTCCAGATAGGGTATTTTGTTGCGAAGAGTACGCTCAGAAGGCCGATTATGTTGACCATAAGGTGAGCGAAGCCCTCGAAACACATTCTTTACAGATCGTGAATTTTCGTAATAAAGTTTAATGGAACACTGAAATCGTATCAAAATTTAAACTAAACTAAATTGACTCTAAAACGTTTTCAAACTGTTCTTCGCCTTTTACCAAAGTATGTAATAAACTTCAGTAGACATTTAACATATTTATTTATTGGTTTAAAAATATAGTATGTGGTATTATATACCACACTAGTAGCCAAAGTCATTCCCTTTCTAATTCCACCACCAAAGTGTTTGTTTAGTGGAGAAAAGCAAATTTTTAACATTCTCTAAGACCTTAACAAACTTCCGCAACTAATTCCACACAAGCACACATGCTCATACATACAGTTATTTGTGCTGTGGCGCAAATTTGACAATGTGTGGCTGAAGACTGTTAGCCAACTATGCAAAAACAAACACTCGCTTTGTGACTGCGCGCCACAATGTGTGGGTATGTGGAGCCTGTGGGGCGCTTTTATAGGTTTAAAGGGTGTTACAGAGTAGCTTCAAACACATATTAAATTGCCTTTACTGTCTCATTTGTATAATTTTTCACGCAACTGCCGCCGCACCCTTCCACGCTTAGCCCACATTTGGGCAAATCATCGAATTCAATTGAATTGTCACTTTTGTAGTTGTGTTCGTGCGAAGCGTGAAATTTGTCTAAAAATTAATTTCGAAAATTTGTTAAGTGCACTCAAATGTTTGTGTACGATATATGTGTGGCATGTGTTGTTATTGTTGCCGTAAGCAGACGTGCACAAGTGTTGAAAACTGTTGCACACATGTCAAGCATGATTTATGCCAAACCACCAATAACGCCGTCGCTTATGCCTGCAGTGGTGAATGCGAACTTCGGTTGAGTGTGCATTTTTTTCCGATATATATCTACTTACAAGCATAGATACTGATATATTATATGATTGTGCATAGGTATCTGAGCACATTTACCCACTTTGTGCGCTTTTTTGTTCTATTTTGCATCAAAATCATGCCTCTTGAACTCAAGTGTGGGAGCAAAGCACCCTCGAGAAGACAATGCATATTTTCAAATATTTGATTTTTTGTTTTATGAATAAGGACATAGAATGGCACAAAAGCTTCAACATTTTTGTATATGTAAGAGTATTCTAACTAACGCGTAGATGTGCCTGAAATGTATGTTTATTAGTTACATAGGTTCTAGATTTTTTTAGAATATTTGAAGTCAATATTCTTATAATCTGTTATCTAGTGGATTTAGATTTTTTTGTATTCTCTTGAGTGTTTTTCTTAATAAAATTAACTCATAATTTTGGTTTCCTGAATATTTTAATAAATATTATCTAAAAAAATTTGGAAAATCAGCACCTCTCCTTTCAACAAAATTCTTTAGTAACTCTATGGAAATCATATTTTATTCCATCAAGACTCTCATAAGATATCTTCCTTTGTTTTTATCGATTATTCCTTTGCTATTAGCTTCTTGTCTTAAAAAATATTCATGAAAGTCTAAAGAATTACATAAAAAAAATATATTTAAAAACAAGTAAGGACGAGCCAAGTTCACATTCTTTTAAGTTTTTTTTCTTTATTAGCGTAGAAACCGCTTACGCTTATAGTCGAGTTAATAACAGCGCCCAATCGTATCTTCTTTTCGCAAGGTGACGCCAATGGGAGATCCCAAGCAAAGCCATATCCCACCAACGGAGTGGAGATATTTCTCTTCCTCTTCTTCCCTCGTAGGGTACTGCGTCGAATATTCTCAGATCCGAAGTGTTTTCATTCATTCGGACGATCTGACCTAGCCAGCGTAGTCGCTGTCTTTTAATTCGCTGAACTACTTCAATGGCGTAGTATATCTCATACAGCTCATCGTTCGATCGAAGGCGGCAATAAATCTTCTACAGAACCTTTCTCTCGAAAACTCGAAACATCGACTCATCAGATGTTGTCATCGTCCATGCCTCGGCACCATATAGCAGGACGAAAATAATGAGTGACTTATAAAGTTTGATTTTTGTTCGTGGAGGAAGGACTTTGCTTCTCAATTGCCTACTCAGTCCGAAGAAGCATCTATTGGCAAGAGTTATTCTGCGTTGTATTTCGAGGCTGACATTGTTGTTGGTGCTAATGCCGGAACCAAGATAGACCAAGTTATTTACGATTTCGAAGTTATGACTGTCAACAATGACGTGGGAGCCTAGTCGAGAAGGCGACGACTGCTTGTTTGATGACAGGAGATATGTCAGCTTGCCCGGCATGGTTGTTATGGACAATGACATCGATGTCATCAGCGCACGCTAGCTTCTGTAGAAGATTGTACCTTCCCTATTTAGCTCTGCAGTTTGTATTAAGTATTTTCTCCAGGAGTAGATCGAAGAAGTCGCACCAAAGGGAATCGCCTTGTCTGAAACATCATTTATTATCGAACGGCTCGGAGAGGTCTTTCCTGATACTGACGGAGCTTTGGCATTGCTTTTCAGCTTACACAACCGTATTGGTTTTACGAGGATACCAAAGTCCAACATTTGGCGCGTGGTGAACATCTGTTCAGTTGGTGATTTTCCAGGTCATCAAGGTTGATGACTAAATTTCCTCTAACTCACTTTTTTCTCGCAACTGTGTCTGAATATCCAAATTTTCAGCTCTTACTTCAACTTCCTGTCACTCGTCAGTCACCAGCCATTTCCTGTTGCATAAGGGGAAGAGAAAGGCATACAATAATTTCGATGGTACCTTCGCTAATTGCGTATTGTGTCTAGCTGATGAAGCGTGAAATTTTAATATTCCAATCTCTGCATATCTGTATATGTATATATATTATTTCTTGTTTTGTTTTTTTTTCTTCAAATCTTCACACTTGCAATTTTGTTATCTCGAAAATTTGTGCCACAAATGTCGCATGCTACTCAAATGTGTGACCAGTTGCACTTCCGTGGCATTTTGTGTGCAAAAGCTGCTGCGGAAATACCAAGCAGCGCGGCTTATACATACGCACACCCCACTTTTGTGCCCACAGTTGAGTACATCAACCCGCCCTCACTTAAGTCACACTTTATGCCTCAATTTTTATTTCCTTTTTACATTTTTTTCATTTTTGCAAAATTAAACCGATTTATGCATTTGCTCACTCTTATTTTTACGATTTCAACAACAACAAAAAAGTTAAGTTTCTTAGATGGCAATTTAGTCGCAAAAAATCCCCCTTTTGTTCATTCTTGCACGCAGCCCATTTCAGTTACTGCGTGCTTTTATTGCAAAAGTCACTTTGCAGGGGTTGCAAAGTTTCGACTTTTTTTTTCAATTTTTAATTTAAATTATTAGATTCATCTTTTATTTATTATTTGCACTATCAAGGCGACAGTAATACTATGAGAAGGGTGACAATTGCTACCCCAGCACTTGACATTGAGCTATGCAATAATCACACGTAAAAGAAGTGGGGTTTTCGAAGTGTGGACAAGGGTGCGAACAATGTAGAAATTAGCTGCGTCAATTGCTCATGAATATATTCCTTTTGAATGCTGAAAGCGTGAAATATGTGATTAAGAGATTTGCATGAAATTGCTCAGGAACTTAAAAGAGATATGATAGAAGTGAAGATAGAAGAATGGAGACAGTTTCGTAATGTAACACTACCTATCCTTTTAATATTAACTTTACTTTTCCTGTTAATTGTCGAACTGAAATGAGTTTTTTGGCTTGAGTTTAGGGGAACTCTCAAAATAAACCGGTCTCTTCTTAAGAAAATAAAAGTATATAGTTGTACCAACAGGTTCTTCGAAAATGGTAAGACCTTTGTCGAGTTGTATAAATTCATACCAAATTTTTGGAATTAATCTTCATAGCTCCTTATATGGAGTGCCAAAGAGGATTTTTAGACAAAGAATACCATAAGCAATTGATCGACAGACCTTGTAACTTAAGATAACAACAAAAAGTTCTATATTTGAAGGTTTTATACTTTTACGAAGAAGGGGTTGAAAATTTGATATTTCATAGTTCTTGGACACTGCGTTCTCAAAAGAATTTCACGAGTATAATTCGATCAGGAATTCTAGTGTGTTTTGTACAGGTATCTGTTCTAAGCGATTTTAGTTAAAAGTTTGAGAATGAGATATAAATACATATATGTCAGACTCAGAAAATCTGGGTGCTTAGATGACTGTGAGCCTTGACACTCTAAAATCCATTCCAAAATACTTGGATTACCTTATCGCTGAACCTAGACCTGGCTGTCGTTTTTCTGCCCACATACCTTCGATGGCAGCGTGGAGGAAAGGGCTCGCTGTAGGAAAGGGACGGTAAGCTTGTTTACTAATGGATCAAAACTGAGGAGGGTTGGTGGAGGAGTAGGTACAATGTCAGGAACTTTCCATCAACTCTAGCTTTAGACTCTCTAGCCTGCAGCGTATTCCAAGCATAGGTAGCTGTCATAAACGTAGCAGTAGATCCACTGATTCAGAGCACAGCCTTCTTCAGGTTGTTCACTATCCACTTCTATAGTAGGGCAGCGATATTAGCCTAGAGTTCGTTGACTGTGCGTAAAGGGTTGTCTAGGCTGACGATCTCCAGCATGCCGTTACTTTATAATTAGGCTGGTTTGGGTGCCTGACCACAGCGTTATAGCCAGAAACTGTAAGGCTGACGATCTTGCTAGGACATGCACTTCAGTCTCAATAATTACGGAATGGGAATGGGTAGGAGCTCTGTTGGTTCCCTATGGTTTGCTATTGTACTAATGGACTTCAGACCAGCTCAGCATGCCTAAGTCAACTACCACCATCTGCGCAGTCGCAAGGTCCATCTGACTCGGGGTAGATCGAAAAAGGTCTAGAAGACTGTTAGTTCTCAGCAAGGTTCGCCTTTCAATAGGATACTATCACAATGCGATTCTTACAGTACGGTTAAACATGTTACCAAATGCCGACTGCGTCAATTGTTTAGAAGAAGATGAGTTAGAAACATCTGAATACCGCCTTCTCGAATGTCTCGCTTTTGATAGATCAAGAACACCTCGGATCTCATAAACTTAGACATTTAGATGAAATAGCAAAACTAGATATGAAACACCTTGGCTGATTTATGATAGATTTAAGGCACTTTGCCGACAACTAAAAAAACTGAACTTAACAGTCTAAGTGTGATACCTAGGCCAAGGCGAGGGACATGAAAGTTTTTATGAATATGCCTATGCTATCTAACCTAACTGAACCTTTATTTTGACAATTTTAGGTCCTTTTTGCTTCTTTTAAAGAAAAATCACTTGAAGAAATGGTTATAAAGTTCGGCGTAGTGTTCTTTACTTCAAAAAAAAAACAAAAATTCATCTTGACATTAGTGTTAATTAGTAATTGTAAAATCTCCTGATCAAAAATAGATCGGACTCAAAAAAGTAAAAAAAAAAAATATTCTTCAAAAACTGTCAAGATATTAAATCCCCATTATATTTATAGTCAATCAAAAAATAAAGTTTAAAATTACTCACTTTAAATATCGTAATTCATGCCATCGTGTGAACGAGGCCTAAGTCTCGAACATAAGCGAGTCAAAAAGCAAATATTTTCCGAGTTAAACCAAAAGTAATTTTTTATTAGCTTTCAGAGCTTTCAAAGCAAACATGTTGAGCTTAACTTTTACCCACGTTTGTTGTTGTGGCTGTAAATGCTAAGTAAATAAATAACCCTCGGGCGTTTTATGTATTGACGCAAGTAAATAGATTAACTTTATCGCAGACTGCATTATTTGTATTGAAAGCAAATATTTGTGTAACATTGCTTGCATATTCATAAAAACTTTCATGTCCCCAACTATTTACCTTTAATTACTAAACTTATAATTCGAACTATACGGATGTAATTTAGATGTTTCTTTGGTTCTTTACCAAAAATATATATGCGGTGAAAGTCTTTAAAAAATAAATGATAAAAAAAAGAAAATATTTTAATTTTGAGCGAGCGATAATACCCTTCACAGTTACAGTGCTTATAGCATAAAATAATAAAATATGTAAAAATCTTTATCCTGATTTTGATGGATTAGTTTGTGTTCTAGCTCTCTATATGCTAAAGCGGTCCGATCTGAAGAAAATTTTTTCGAGGATTGCCTTACCATGACCAAAAACTGTTCCCTCTTATGTTTATCCGAAGAAGGAGAGAAGAATGTTGTAAATAAGGTAATCGAAAACCATAGAGTAGGAGACTTTCATATTTCTACCTAGTACACTGGAAACTTATAAACACCCCAAAAACTCAAAAAATACTTGATTTCAGTCTGAAAAGAATTATGCGGTAGCAGAGACAAAGCTCTTGTTTCCCTTCTCCAGAAAGAAGCATTATTTATGTTTAGTGTTGTGCGAAATAAGATTATTACTCGACTCTCTCGTATTCTCCTACCCTCTGAATTAAGACTCGAAAATTTTAAAAGCATTTATTCAGCTTTATTCGCTTGTTTGAGGTAGAATATAATAGTTTCGGTCCTCCGACATTTTTCTTCTCTTTGTTATCCCAAATGAATCGCTTTTAATATCTTTCCTGCTTGCTGGCAGCACCGATAATCTCTCCTCCCAAAAACAATTTTTTGAGCGACGGAAGTCCGTAAATTTTATACAACAAAAATGTAACCAAGGTTTCAAAAATATTATGTACAACCTTATGGTTATACATAGTAGCAGATAGCATAGAATTCTAGATTAACTAAGATTTTAATTTTCTCAGTTTGAAGGATTGGAAAATGTATTCTCTAAGACGATTGGCTCAAAAATATCTAAATTAATTTTTTTTATTTCAAAGGAGCTCAAAAGAACCATTATAGATTAGGTAGGTAAAATTCCTATTAGCTGTCTTTGATTCGCCATTTCTCTGCTAGCTTTTGCCCTCTTGTCAAAAGAAATTACATGTAAATTCATTTGCTCATCTATTGTATTTTGTTCGATTCATTACTCTCCAACGCTTGCCTTATCGAAATCAGCTACTTTTAGGGCTATACTGACTATGTCAAATACGTAAGGATCTTGCAAACATATGCTTATATTTTCTCTATACATACTTCTTCTCTAATCAAAGCTGCAACAGATATGAAAAAAACTCAATTTCTTTTGATATGTGATATGCGAAGAAGCTCAAATCTTCTAACGTTCAAAGATCAAACAACTATTACTTATACTCTGGATCTATTTATTATAATTTATAATCCAAAATCCCATAAAATACCCACTCCCTTTGCAACCAAATGAGCTTTGAGCTTAACATCAAAGCTGAAAACCACATTTAAGCGAACTTTATTACATACTTAATTGCTTATAAAAAAGCATAACAGTAAAATCATATTCATGAATCATATTAAAAACTTGAATAAATCCTTATGCCCCATAAGCGGTCAAACCCCAAACTCAGTAGCATTCTTTCTGCCTTAAAGCCAATTTATTTATGCTTGTTTGGACTATCACGTAACCTCTAACCTAAAAATCTTATACTTTATAGATATAATATTTTAAATAGACATATGTATGAAGCTCACAAACATGTTTAATTCCAAAAAAAATTATAATCTTTATTGGTATCTTTCGCTGTTGAAAAAGCGAACACATCAAAACAAACGATTTCACGCCGATCACATTAAATCGTTAAAGCAGGGCACTCACAACTTCCAAAACGTGAAAAAATCCACGACAAAGAATCATAATTTAATGAAATCATAAATAAAACGATTGATGTGTCCGTCATAATTTGTCAGCTTATCGCTTGTGGACAGAGGAATTTACGATTATGTGACAAAAGCAAGCTGACCAAGAAGAACTGACAGCTGGGCAGATGTGCTGAGAGTGAGAAAGAGCTGGCAGGCTGAGGGGTAAAAAAGCAAGAACAAACTTTAAATTCGACGGCACCGAAGATATTATACACTACACAGTTGCATTTTTTAGCATGAAAGTGTATACAAATATCTTTATCCTGATTTTGATCGAACAATTTGTGTGAGAGCTATATGCTCTAGTGGTCCGATCCGTAAACTATTTTAGGAGATCATGCCGTTTTCTTTGACACTAGTCTATTCCGAATTTCGTGAAGTTATCCTGACAAATGAAAAAGTTTTCTGAACAAGAGATTGGGTTTGACCGATCGGTTTGTATGACAGCTATATGTTATAGTGGTCCGATCTGATCAATTTGTTGAAAGATTGTAACATTGTCTAGCATAATAATCCATGCCAAATTTCGTGCAGATATCTTGTCAATTAAAGAAGTTTTTCATACAAAAACCGAAAATGGATCGTTCAGTTTGTATGACAGCTATATCCTATAGTAGTTCGATCTGAACAATTTGTTGAGAGATTGTAGCTTTGCTTTGTACAGTAATCTATGCCAAACTTCGTGAAGATATATTGTCGAATAAAAAAGTTTTTCATTCAAGAACTTCATTCCGATCGTTCAGTTTGTATGACAGCTATATCTTATAGTAGTCCGATACTGATTTTTCCGACAAATAAACAGCTTCTTGAGGAAAAAATAGCGTGTGCAGAGTTTCAAGTCGATATCTCTCGAACTGGCGGATTAATTCATATATATATAGACGGACTGATGAGCATAGCTTAACCGACCCAGCTCGTGCCGCTGTTCATTTATATACCTATCCATATATGTAATATATTTTTATACTAGGGTCTCCACTAATTCTTTATAGACGTTAAAAACTCTGTGCAGGGTATAAAAATATTAAATGCAACAACAAATCTGACAAGTTGTCAACAAGAGAATGAAATGTTGCCACTTCTGAAGGCGGCACACACCAACAAACTCCCATAAGTGCGATGGCTTAATAGCAGCTCAAAGAAAGACGAATGAGGCGGCGGGTTCATGGCGGAGGGCACACAAAATTCACTTCACACACAAAACCATACACATACAAACATACAGACATATGTGTGTATACCGAAGTGCATATCGAATGACACACGGCGAGCGTTGCTGCAGTCTTGATCATGTCGCACGATTAACCAATTGCTTTACAGCTAAATAACACGATTAAGTGTCAACAACAACAACACCAAAACCAAAAACAACTGGGCAAAGTAATATATACACACAAGTCATTCGAGTCATTGCGTTGGGTAGAGAAGGGTGACCGAAGGGACACAACACATTTTTCTTTATACAATATGACGCTGGCGGCTAAATGTCAACAACACAGCAATAACAATAACAACAATAACGCCTATATACAATACTATATGGCATGCAATCAACTGAGCAGCCATGCAACAATAACAACAACAGTGACAAACACTGCAAGCCATAACTTGGCAGCCGCTTAAACTATCCAACGCTTTGTCGCACAACAAAAGCGCGCATGACACACCAATTAGAATTTTATTTATGCGACAACACCGAGTGCGCATGTGCAACATTGCGGCAGACGCGTCGCATAGCTTCACGCGCAATTGTGACGACATTTATATGCTTACAGTTGTAAGTGTTTGTGTTTACATCTATATTTTACTTCATCATGCGATCGCGCCTGCATGTTGACAACAACTTCAAGTAGCATTTTACATATTTATTGCAACGAAATGTTGCAAGCTGTCTGACTGTGGCAATTTGTGTGTGTTTCCCCAAGTATTGTAGTTGTTTACAAGTTGGTTGCATATTATTGGCATTATTGTTGTTCACGGATCTCGTTGATTTCGAAGTGAACGCTTGAGACTTATTATTGTTGTGGGTACACAGGTCTTTAAAAAAACTTTATTGGATGAAATGAAGAGTCACACCTGTCTCTAAGAGTTATTTTATTACGATTATTAACTTCTTATGAACCACTCTTTGCTTCAATCTGGCGACAATTCTTCACTCTTCAAAACCTGCCATAAATTGTGTTACAAGTTCAGGCCGTTAAGAAGACCCAGAGCCCCTACATTTAAGCGGGATTGTCCGCATAAACGTTAGACTTTACAAAAGTAAAGAAAAAAGTCTAACGGTGCGATATCACACGATCTTGACGGCCAACCGACGGGCCGAAACGTGAAACTATCTGCTCACCGTATAAATCCATTGATTGATGCGATATGTGGGAAGTAAAACCATATTGTTGAAACCAAATGCTGCAGAGCTCACGAGCTTTAGGAATCAAATTGACGGTTGCCATTTTGTTTTGTTTCAAATATGTACCGAAGATTCCTCCGGCTCACGATCCACACCAAACCGTTGTTTTATCTGAATAAAATTGGCAGCTCCTCATTCTCTTCAGGTTGCTCTTCGTTTCAAAAGCGGCAATTTTGGAAGCTTTACATACTACTGTGCCCAAAAAACAAAGTGACATTTTAAGGATTTTTAGAATTAGTTTTTTTTTAGGTTGGTAGTACTGTCAGTCACATTTATGTCAAATTTAATGTCAATATATTCATTGGTGGTTAAGATATGTGTCGTTTCGTGAGCTGCTAAAAGTGAGTTTTTCATTTTTTGCGATGTCGAAATTTGTTGAGCAAAGAGTTTGCATTAAATTTTGTTTACGGAATCAATTTTCTGCTGCGGATATGTTGAGGATGGTGCAGAAAGCCTTTGGTGGCTATGTCTAAAAAAAAATGTTTACAAGTGGTATAGTGAGTTCCAAGCCGGCCGTGAACGTGTCGAAAACGTAGAGCGTCCAGGGCGACCATCAACCTCAACCAACGAAGCTCACGTTCAACAAATCAAAGATTTGGTATTGAAAAACCGTCGATTAACAATTAGAGACCTTGCTGATGAAGTTGGCATATCGGAAGGCTCAGCCAATACCATTTTGAGGGATGTTTTGGGCCTAAAGCGCGTCAAATCTCGACTGGTACCGAAAACATTGAATTTTTTGGAAAAAAGACGTCACTTTGAAGTGTGTGAAACGATGCTTTCCGACTACCAGGGTGTCATGAAACGCATTATAACTGGCGATGAGACTTGGAATATCGTGTTAAAAGAGAGCCGAGACCGAAAAAATCCCGCCAAAGTCGCTCAAAAATCAAGGTCAAGTTGACTGTTTTCTTCGATTATCGTGGTGTCGTTCATTATGAATTCCTTCCAATCGGTCAAGCAGTCAACAAGGAATATTATTTGAACGTTATGCGTCGTTTGCGTAACGCTATCCGCCTAAAAAGGCCGAAATTGTGGAAAGACAATTCTTGGTTTTTGCACCACAATAATGCACCATCCCATACTGCTCTCGTTATTCGTAATCATTTTGCCAAAAACTCAACCCATATATCGTTCCGCGCCATGCGACTTCTGGCTGTTCACCAAGCTCAAAAGACTGTCCCGGGAAAACCGTTTTTATACGATAGAGGAGATTCAAGCCTCAGCGAAGACGGAACTGAAGGCCATCCCGGAAAATGACTACAACCAGTGTTTCGAATATTGGAAAAACCGTTGGCATAAGTGCATTGAAGCGGAAGGGGGTTACTTTGAAGGGGATGAAATTGATTTGGAAGAATAAATAAAGAATTTTCAAAATAAATACAATGTCACCTTATTTTTTGGGCACAGTAGTACATCCAAAAATGGGCCTTATCGCTAAAAATTTGGCTCGATCGGATCTTCTTAGAACTTTTCAGAAGACCATATAGCGAAGCAATGTGGCTTGGGAAGGTCAAGCGGCTTCAAGATGGATAATAGTGTTGCGAAAAGTAGGCTCAGTCGGCCGATTATGTTGACCATAAATTGAGCAAAGCGTGCAAAACATATTCTTAACAGAACGTGAATTTTCGTAATAAAGTTGAACGGTTTGTTAACGTAGTTCAGGCGTAAGTCTTTCCGTGATGAAATGCCAGACATTACTGAACAAAAATAACATCATAGCTTGACAAGACTGATGTGTGATCTGTCAAAAAGAGTATATTAAAAAAAATACCTCTACTTGGATCACCCGTTAAATGTTAGTCAATTAATCAGATCTCAATTAACGGTATCTACCACCGATTATTAATGTATAGTGATTATTTTCTTCCACTTTTCTAATAAATCAATATAATTGCTTTCATTAATTAAAAATCACTTGCTCAAAATGAATTTAATGAAATCTTCGCGGCTTAAAAATGCAACAATACTAAAGCGCAGCTGATTGCAATTAAGTCTATTGTCAAAAACTGGCTTTCAAGCGCTTTGTCGAGGTGATTCAAATGTATGTATGTGTATGTGCTAATGTCATGTAGATTATTAATATCGTGGACTACTAAAGGGAAATTTTTAATCAATTGACAATAAATGACTTGTCACAAGTGTCACATGATAGCTGCCAAATGAGGACATAACTGTTTGTTTGATCTTAATTTTGAAGGTGATTTGTGTACAACGTAAAAAATGTGTGACATTGAGATAATTTTTGAAATATATACCCTCGATGCTTGATTATATGAAATTTGAAATTGTTTAAGCTAAATTGTATTGTGTAGGGTATAATTATTGGACAACATATTTGCCACTACTTTTTAGTTGTTCATAGGCATGTTTGTTCATTTTCCAACCAGCTACTCATTGACCACTTGTTGATAACCGACAATCAGCGCCATTGCCACCGCGTTCCACAATTTGTTAACCAGCTACCAAGTTAATTGCAACTGCATCGGCACAAAATATCTCTTCTTACATCGGCAGGTGCGCACGGTTGACCTTCTCCTAACTACTCAAGCATTATAACGAGCTTACATGTGTATATATGTATGTGAACAGCACCTATTGTGCCTCACCTTGTGGAAAGTGGTGCTTAGAGCAGCTGCGAGGCTTATGCTTAAGCCCGATAATAGATATTTATGTGAAAGGGGGCGTGGCGTGTACGCGTGCAGCGAAGCGTTTTAAAGTGGAGTACGCCGCTCAATAAGGCGTTGAAGTAACTGGATTTTTCTACTAAAAAAAATAAAAAAAACAGCAACTAATCAACATTTGTGGCGATTAATTGCATGTAGCTGCTGATTAGTAGCGCTGCTATCTAGCTTTCATGACTACGCTCTAAATACTTCAGCGCTTTAGCTAAGCTTCTAACGCGCTAAATTTCTGATTATATTTTGAGCTAAAATAGCTCCGACTCTCGCTGTCGGCGCGAATTTCAATACTTGCTCATGTTTTTATGGACAACAGCTTGATGGGCACTTGAGCAAATGCCCGTTTTACGGTCTAACCTCACTTGCGGCGCGGCGAGTTGTGGCGTTCTCGGCTTAGAGGGGGACGGTTATGTGCGCAAAAGTTGTTCTGCAGTTATGAATATTATTGTTATTGCCCGCTCTGTTGCTATTGACGCCTTTAGGCCGGTCATTTGCCATAACATTGCAACCTAGTTGCCATGCCGCCGGTGCAAAGCTCCTAAAAAACTTTTCGCAGAATTTTCCATCGCTTACACTTAACCACTTTCTTCTTCCAATCAACGCGTTCAACCAGCACAACTGCCAAGTACCTTTGCTGCTTGCGTCAAATATTCTATTTTATATGCCACTTCTGTGCTTTGCACGCTCTACGCATTTTCCTTCGTGCTGTGGTCCATACAAGTCTACAAAATTCTCTTTGCAAATTTCATACTGCGGCAGCAAAACTTCAACAATCACATTGTTGTCCATTAACAGAAAGCGAAATGATGCGAAATATGCGCTCTTTCTGCCGCCTTGCTTCCTTTCAACCACCATAGTCTTCCTCCTCCACAGTCCTCATCCTTCCTCTGCAGCCTTCGCAACCTTCATTTCTCTTTTATTACGAACTTTTATTTCTTCTGCAGACATTTGCCGCACCACGGGTTGCCCGCATTCATTTGCGCGTTCGCCGCAGACAATAAGACGCCCAGCAACAGCGTCGTCATCGTGCACAATGACGGCTCTTCCGTCGCGTATGTTTGTGTAGGCGTGTTGTATTGCGTCTATTTAGTACTCAACTGGCACGCGGCTGTTGTCCGATGTTTGACGTCTGGTCACCGGTGGCTGTTGCTGTTCCTTCGCTTGTTTCGAACTGTGCTATGAAAACGGAAGTGCGAAATGTGCGCTCAGTTAAGCCTAAACACCGCTGTCGTTTAAGTTTCCAGCGTGCAACTGAGAATTGCAAATGCCCAACTTAATTTCACTACGCACTGCTCATCGTCTACTGGCGGCCGTCCACTAATAGCCTTTGCGCCCATGGCGAGTTGAATAGATTTAAATAATAGATGCATTTGAAAATTATTCACTTCTTAAGAATTGTAGACGCGTGCGCTTGTGCGTCCGTGGCAAAACTTTTTCCAGTCCGGAAGCAACTTCACAGTTGGTGGAAAGACGATTCACTCACTTGCCGCACTGTTGCATTAAAGTCAAACTTAAGTCGTTTCCTTCGTCATACTTTTGCTGTCAATTGGCAAAATAGTTAATCATGAATAATATTTCGTTGAATGCCACGTGGAAAATGCGACGGTAGAGCGCACTGATGTTTCATGTAGAAAGAAAATTAAATAATGTTGAATTTTTAAACTCAGGAGGCTTAAATTTAAAGGCTTTTTTTGATTCATAAAGGTTTTAATTAAACCATCAGGCATTGCCCAGAATGCTTTGAAGCTTCTTCAACAGCGATCCAAAGTGTTGAAAATTCGTTCTCCGATGTAGATCAAAGACAACTCAGAACAGGTTCTAACCTTCATTCCCGACGCCATTAATTTGAATGGCAGGCTTATGCTATACATATAGATCGATCTGAACAATTTATTCGAAATTTGTGTCGTAACCTTGGGCAATAATCCCTACCAAACTTTGTAAAGATATCTTGTCAAATAAAAACATTTTTCCAACTTGATTTTTTTCGATCAGTTTATATGGCTGATATAACATATAATGGTTCGATATCGGAGGTTCCGACAAATCACCAGTTTTAGAGGAAACGAGAACGTGTGTAGATCGATATCCGAAAAACTGGGGTCTCTATACAGACAGATTGATTGACATGACTAAATCGACTCATCTCATCGCACTGGTTAGGTTAGGCCAAAGAGTTGATCCAACAAATAATAATAATAAAATAAAATAAAAAAAATCTATGGATCGAACTTGGATCGATACTCGTCTTTCGTGTTACCCATAAATTCCTAAAAATATATCACAGAATCCTCTTAGATCGGCAAAGCCTTTTGAGATTACCACAAATTTAATCAGGCGGCCACTTCGCTAGGTTTGCCAAAGGTGTGCCTAACGAGTTATTTTAATCTCATTCAGTGAAATTCAAGGAGTAAGTGACAAGATGATTGCACTTCGCTTTTCTACATACAGCTTTGGAAAAAAAAATCCGACTGAATATTAAGCTGCACCGCGTGGACGTATGCAGTTAGCGAGACTAACTTTGCTAAGAGCCCGTAGTTCGGAGGACCTTTTGCGGTTCATTCTAGTTCAGAAGGATTTCGCAGTCGCAAAAATTCCGGTTGTTGAGTAGCGCTTACTGAGGTCACTGGTGGTCCAAAGGTCCAACGCCGGAATGCAAGAAGACAACGGAAACACAACTCGCCTCTATTGGGATGAAATTGTGGAAAATTTGCCCTTCCTTGCAAGCTAAACGGCTTTGCAGTTTCCGGTGATTCTACTGTGACCAGACACCCTTGCATTAAAGCCGCTCGGCTATCGGAGTGAATTTACATTTCTGAAGGAGGCTGCATTTTGGAGCAGTATATCTATTTACATTTGATATCTCCGCTTAAAACTCGCTGCAGAAATCTGGTAGTATCAAACTAGAGTTGAGCTAGAGCTTCCGACCATCTTCCTTCCCCCTGAATCTCGATTCATCCGTCAAAAAACCCTACACCGCTTCAACACCGGCTTAGCCCCGCCTACAAGTCCCGTGCGTGAACTATGAAGGAACCGGCAGGGAAAAGTTCCGCGATGTGTGATCTAAATTTTAAGGAATGTGACTGTCAATCGTATATATGTGCTTTATGGCGTTTTTTTTCTTTTGGGTGTCACAAACTTCGGGAAGACGATAACAGCTGGAAGTAGGAGAAGCTAGGTTCGCTTCTGCGATTTAGGGACATAGCTGTCTTCTTTTCGATGTTTTGAATTCAGAAACGAAGAATTAAGGATCGATACACCCATACACATGCGCTTATGGTGGTAGGTATACATATATTTTGTTGGGCTTAGACGCATTGTTAGTCCAGCTATGTCAAGTTTTCGAATTTTTGTTTTTCTGTATATTCAATACGTTAAAAAATTTTTTACTTTAGCCCAACTCCAGTATGTTGCAGTTTAACTCAGGTTATGTACATTAAAGCTGAAAAATAAATTAAATTAACATTAATGACTTAGAATACCTCGTTCTACTCCATAAACTATACAATTCTGACGTGAATTCAGAAAACTGCCGTAAATTCCATGAAACACAAATCATAAAACTCGGTTTTATGGCAAAACAACTTTAGCCAACTACCAACAACAATGCCAAACATTAATAATACAACAACAATACTAACAAATAACACAAAATAATCAACACTTAGCAATATTTCGCGCCTACTACATTCTCTCAACACGCGCCACCCTCCCCGTCGCGCTGTGCGTCGATGAAATGTACACACCATTAATTCTCATTTCCACCTGAAGCGTTTATCAGCGTAAATTAACAATTAATCTTTGCAGTCAGCGTCGGTACGTCGGAATTCCCACAACCACAGCCGCAGTTGGAGGCGTCCCAGTCAATGCCGGCATCTTTCACCAACCTAATTTGCCTGTAACAATTTCTTCTTCCCTTTTTCGCTGCGCTTCCCCTTCTGAGGGCTTAATCGGCATACCGTTAGCTTAACTCGTCGGTGAGTCGGTGTTTTTGTTGTCTTTCGATTATCATCATTACCACTCGCCATAACCACCGTTATCATTCACCTTCGAATAGCCACGATGACATTTCACTCTTCATTTCGCACGATGGACTACGCTGATGCAGCTCCCCGGTAGGTAACTGTCCCTTCAACTATTCTAGCCTCGTTTTGTTGCTTTGCGGCATAAGTGGAAAGATGCCGCGTCGACTGGCTGATTATAATGTAACTTGGGGACTCCCTGTCGGCAGGTTAATGGATTGCATTGTGTGAAATCGGAAGTTGGCTGGTTAAATTTGATGAGGGGAGTACCTGGAACGGGGAAAACAAGGAAATTTGGTGGTGGGGTCGCATGGTGTAAGTAATCTGCGGATGGACGAAATCTGTATGTCCAGGCTGTGGGGTGGTTGGTGGTGTGGTCCTGGTGGTTGTGGCAAATGGCTATGCTAATACTTAACGCTAAGTGCTTGCAATAATTACAGTTAGTTTGATGAGTAAATTGTGCTGGAGTTTGGACTTCCCTGACAGCTGAAATTGAAAATATGACCTTATGATAAATATTAAAGGCAAACATCATTTATTCAATCAATTATTTACCGCAATAATTTCTAGCATACCGAAATTGGTTTATGATAAATGATATGTAATCAAACTACAGTTTGAGGTTGACAGCTCGCAGACTTGTCAGCTGTCAGATGGTTTACGTCAAATGGATGGCTAACATCCAATAATACTCTTGTGGCTGGGAGATTTCCATTGAGTTTGAACTTGATTGAAATTTCTTCGAGTTAAGAATTGGAAAGAAATCCAAAGCTTTTTTCCTTCTATTTCTTTAAAGCTTCGAAATAAAAACAAAGAACTGAGCCATTTAAAATAGAGCTCGAACAGTTGTGGCAAAATACGATTTCTCAGTATTTTCTATAAGGGACATTCCTAAAGGGGAAGTTGTTTCAACGGATTCCGGATTCCTAAAAGCTCCGAATCGAGTAGGCAGCCGCACGATTTCTCAGGTTCTACTGGACCGATTTACTTGAAATTTTTATAGAGTCCCTTGTATAGGCTTGTCTATGGTTGGAACTAGCCTCATCCCAAAATTTTTATTTTTATTATTTTTAAAAAATTCGAAATAGTCAGAAAAAGTGATCAAAAAAAATTTTTTTTTTTCAGCCAGTCGCCATTTTGTGAAAAAAAAATGTTTCCAACTTTCCCGTAGTTCCGACCGTTGCGACATTATTCTAGATTAATAATCTCTTTTTTTTTTTGGTTTCAGATAACTAGGAGGGTTGAAATCATGGGCATGGTCACGTGGAAATTTTTAGAGACCCCCCACTTCGTCAGCTCATAATTTTGAAATTTTTTACTTTTTTTAGTTTTTAATTTTTTTCTGTACTCTTCAAAAATTAATAAATAACTACTAAAAAAATTGATAGTAAAACTATTAATTGCCTGTTTTTTACGACACTTTAAAAATTACCTGAAATTCATGCTTTTAGACCAGAATACCCCCTTAAGCCCATTGTGCTCCCACAATATGAAAGGTATAGTTTCTGAAAACAAACCAGTTAGAGATTCCAAGTGTAGACAGGTTGTTTCGAGGTTTCAGGTTCCTCATCTCGAGTCGATGTTAGGACCTGGAGTAATGTTAACTTTTTAAAGAGAAACTTCTTCAAGACTAACTCAAGTTTCCATATTAAAATGTAAATATTTTTACTTTTCTCAATGAACTTATGAACGCAATAATATTAATGACAGCAATGCAAATTATAACAATATTTTACATTAATAATAATTTAATATTAATTAAACGGCATTGCCGATAGAAACGAGTTTTTACGCATCAATTTTGCTTTCATGATGAAAAAATTCTTTTCTCAACAAACTACAGCACTTTCCTCAAAAACACTACTTGCAACTCTTCACTCACAATTTGCCTACTCAATAACAGTGCATGCTTTGGTTTGCATTTGCATACATAACGTACACCTACATACATATGTTGGTATGTATGGAAGCATTCGCGCATATGATAATTGTCTCTTGCTTTGCTGCACAACGATTGCTATTGACGACGCACGAAGTCGCACCTGTTACTTTTCGTAAGGATGAGCAAACAACGATCAGTTCGTGCCGAAATTTATTGCTATGGTGTGGCGTTTCGCGAAGTTTAGTCCAATATACAGTGGCTCACAGCTTATTTTATGCACTATGAATTTATGTGTTTAAAGTGCTGTAACAAAAAAAATAAAATGAAAACGGTAAAATTTTCAATGCAAATTTTAAAACATATGTGTAGCAAAAGGGTTAAACAAAAAAGAAAGGAAAAAAACTCAACTCCCTCACTGCCAGATGATTAAAAGCAAACAAAGTAACAGAATTATGCTCACAGCTTATTTTATGCACGCATTTCTTTTCTTTTTCTCTTCTTTCTTTTGTCCTTCTATGCATTTCTATGTGCACGACAGTGTTCCTGGAATTGTTATTAGTTAATAATTAGTCTTATCGCGCACGTGAGAGTGTCAATAATCGTGTTTTTACGAAATGGGTCGTCGCACAACGATTCAGCAGCGCGAGCTTGTAATTCATCACTTTAAACGTGAAATGTCGCAGCGAAAAATTTCTGAAGTAGTCAATTTAAATGCATCGACTGTACAAAAAATTATTGAGCGGTTCATTCATGAAAATAGGATCGAAAATAAAGGCAAAACTGCTCCCAACAAAATTTTTAATGCTACCGACGAGCGCTATATAGTCCGTAAAGTAGAGGCAAATCCCAAATTATCGATACCAAAGCTGACCAGCGAACTTGCGAATGACTTGGGTAAAACGTGTTGTGCTGAAACTGTCCGTCGAGTGCTGCGTCAACGTGATTTGCATGGTCGAGTTGCTAGAAAGAAGCCATTTATAAGCAAAAAAAATCAGCTAAGTAGAATCACCTTCGCCAAGGAGCATGTAACCAAAACCCCGGGCTTCTGGAATAGCGTCATATTTGCAGACGAGTCAAAATTTAATATTTTTGGTTCAGATGGAATGAGCTATGTCTGGCGAAAACCAAATACCGAGCTCCAAAAGCAAAATCTTAAAGCTACGGTAAAGCATGGTGGAGGAAGCGTCATGGTTTGGGCCTGTATGTCCGCAGCTGGCGTTGGAAATTTGATTTTTATTGAAGAAACGATGAATAAGTCTGTATACCTGGACATATTGAAAAACAATTTGCTCCAAAGCGCCGAAAAATTGGGAATACGACATAACTTCCGTTTTTATCAGGATAATGACCCCAAACACAAGTCGGCAGTTGTGCAGTCTTGGCTAATTTGGAACTGTCCACACTTAATGGCGCCGCCAGCACAGAGTCCTGATATGAACGTGATAGAGAATTTATGGGCGCTTTTGGATAATAACATTAGAAAACATCAAATATCTAGCAAGGAGCAGTTGAAAAAAGCACTTGTAGAAGAGTGGAACAAAATTCCTCCAGAAACCACTCAAAAATTGGTAGATTCGATGCCAAAAAGACTGAATGATGTGATTAAAGCCAAAGGCTACCACACTAAATATTAAATTTATGTTTAAATATACACTAGGTAGAAAAAGTCTCCGCTCATCAACCGTAACCTGTTCTTAAGTTAAATAAAATCTGCAAAATCGATTCAAATTACAAAAATACCTTACTTTATTAAAATATACATTTTATGCGATACAAAATTAGCTTAAATTATATCCTACGTGTCGAATAAGGAAAAGAAATTTACTTAGTTTACTTCAATACTTAAACTAAGAACATAAAAAGTCTCCGCTCATTAAATTAAAAGCTGAACATTTAAACGAAGTAACAAAATTCAATAGCTTGTGGGATATCCACGTCGCTTTAAGACTTCTGAAAGTCGGTTGGGCATAGAATTAACGAGCTTCCTTGTTTCTTCAGAAGATATTTTCGCCCATTCTTCCAAAATAACTGCTTTAAGCATCTGTTTACTGGTAATTGTACGAGTGCGGATTCTACGCTCCAAAAGTGCCCACAGATGCTCAATTGGATTGAGATCTGGTGATTGTGGGGGTGTATGAAGTAATTTTGGCGCATTGTATAGAAGCCAAAGGCGAACAACGTCGGCGGTGTGCTTAGGGTCATTGTCATGTTGGAAATGATACTCATTAACCAACTCCAATTTCTCAGCACTTTGTTTCATTTGCCTCTTCAATATATTTAAGTAATCAAATTTATTCATTATACCATCAATAAACTCGATTCCTCCTACTCCGCTTGCCGACATACACCCCCATAGTAGTACTCCTCCGCCACCATGCTTTACTGTTGAAGAGAGATTGCGGGCTTCTAACGCTGTACCCGTTTTTCTCCATACCAACTGCCTTCCTTTGATCCCAAATATGCAGTATTTCGTTTCGTCAGACCATAATACCGATTCCCAAAACGATGGAGGTTTATTTATATGCGCATTTGCGAACGCTAAACGCTTCATCCGGTTTTTTAATGAAACAAATGGTTTCTTCCGTGCAACGCGACTTTTGAAGCCAGCCCTTTTTAAGATTTTTCTTGCGGTATCGTTGCAAATTTGTTTTTGGAACTGTTCCTTGACATTTTTTGCTATCTGTAAAGCTGTAATGCGTGGATTTTTCTTCACCAATGATATGACTTTGCGCGTTTCACGATCTGTTAGTTTCTTTGGGCGGCCTGACCGAGGTTTTGACGTAATAACTCCCGTTGTTTTAAATGATTTACAAACGTATCTAACAGACGACTCGTTCCTTTCAATCATTGAGCCAATTTCGCGAAATGTTTTGCCACTTTCTCTCAATTTTAAAATTATTTTTCGCTCGTCAACGCTAATTTCTCTTCCTTTTTTATTCATTTTGAGTAAAGCTAAATATTTTAAAAAATCTCAGCGTTTAATGAAACTTCTAAACTTTAAATTGCAAACTTTTCGTTTTTCTAAACGAAAATTAGTCAAAACTCTTATCTTCGCGGCGCTAAAGTAAGAATAAACTAAAATATATGCGATGAGCGGACACTTTTTCTGTTCGTTTTGTTCAAGACTAACGGGAAAAGTGCCGTTAACTTGGCACCGGCAAGCCCAAGTACAACAAAATTTTGCATGCAATTAAGGTATACCTGTCGACAAGTCATGTTAGTCAAATGTTTGTTTTGGGTATGATTTCGGCTGGTATTATTTCGCGAAAGTATATTTTCTGCACCATGAGCGGAAACTTTTTCTATCTAGTGTATGTAAATAGTTAGTTTTTAAGATACATGCAATCTGCATAAAATAAGCTGTGACCTGAAATATAGCAGTATTTTTTGTTTTTACCTTTTAAGTTAAAAAATATATTTTTGAAAAAAATTGAATTCCTATTTAAAAATAAATAATTTACATATGAATAAAATAGCATTTAATTTTATTTTATATAACATTCAATTTTGGTGTTAGGACTCTGTAAAGTTCAAAAAAGGCTCTGCATAAAATAAGCTGTGAGCCACTGTATGTAAGTAATAAAAATATATTAAATTGTGCTAAATTGTTGTTAATGTTATTAGATGGAAATAATGTAAAAAATTTGCTTTAAATTTAAAGTGAAAAGTGTTAAAGTGCCAGTGAATGAAAGCTACACATGTACATAAATGTAAATGTAAGGAAAAGTGAATTCCTGCAAAAGTGCATGTGTTCATAGCAGTGATATCGATCATGTTTGTGCAAGTTTATTTCAGTACGGTTCGTGCCTGTTTTGTGTTGTTATCAGAGAGTGTTGTGTGTGTTAAAGTGCTATAAATCAACAGTGAAATATAAAGAAAAGCTCGTGTTTTTTTTTAATTGTGTGAAAATGTTTGCCAAAATATAATTTATGTGTGAATGTGTACATATGTATGTATGTATGTTTTCACTGACGGAAGAAAATTTGTTTGTGGTTTTAAGTGTGTGAAAATGTGATTTGTATAAAAGTGTAATTTGTGGCAAAAAAAATATAATTTCTGTGGATGTGTTGATGGATGTAAAGATGAAATTTTAAAATAATTAATATTTGAGTAAGTAATTATTTGTGTTGATTATTATTTGATATTTACTATATACTTTTTTTAATTATTATGCTGTTCTTGTAATAAAATATTCATACAAATGTATATAAAATATGTATGTTTGTATAACTTTATTTCATAGCTGAATATACATAAATCGGGAAATATTGAAATCTTATTATTCATTAGTTCTTAAATTTCAGTTACCGCTTTATTTAAAAATTTAATAAATCATAAATTTTTTAAATTATATTTACCAATTTTTTTTTACTTCAGGGAATTGCGTAATGACAACAATGTAATTAGCGACAATATATACAAATATAAAACACTTACATATGTAATTGCGGTTTTCGTAGCTGACAATACTAATTTGTTGGGCTTTCAGAGGCTTTGCCATTTTAGTGAGCTTAAAATAAAATAAAGTAACAATAAAAACTACTACATGTATGTATATACTTATGTATATTTAAATACCAATACGCCGCAAATTGACCACTAATTACAAATTGGCATACAATACGGCGCCAAATGTTGTCAACGACTGTGTGACAGAGAGGCAAACGCTTTGAGAAGTTGAATGGGTGTGTAAATATATTATATGTATGTGATTAGATTTATAAGCTAGTGATCCCAACATAGAAATATGTTATTTTAAAACTCTAATGAAAATTAATCTAAAAAGGATTGGGCGTTTTACACCTCATTTCGTTGAAGAAAATACTTAATACTTAAATTTTTGGTTCGAGGTATTGAACTTATGAAATCCTTCTAAATATCATATTTTCTCAAGATAATCAAAATCAAAGTTAATTGCTGTGATAATCTCTGCGTTGGAGTCACGAGTCCACTATGAGACACTCTAATTTGAGAAAATTTATGGAGAAACAACCAGCTTTGCCTTGTTTCATATTTCATCATATCCAAATAATAATAATCTTGTACTATATCCCTTAGGATCGAGCCTTACCAGATAAAATTTTTTTTTGTTCAGGAATTTCCTAATACTATATGTGACCTGGTCTACGGAAAGGGGGCTTAGGTGTCAAAAAATCAATGAGATAACGAGAAACTGACGAAACGAGTTGTTTATTTTTAACAACTGTTTCCCAGAAAACTACTTTTCGCACGTTAGCTCCCTTTTCGTAGACCAGGTCACATATATACACACATACATACATATGTTAATTTTGAGAGCAAATATACTTACATATGATTAATTTTTCTCCTCCAATTGATGGACAATTTTAGTGCGGTTGTGTCAGGTATGAAAAATTTTATTGCCGACTCGATGTACGAGTATGTGTGTTATGAATGTTGTAGACATGAGTATATGTACGAGTATGTACATTTAATCGATGAATTATTGAATGCGGCTGCCTGCTCAATTAGTAAATTCATAAATAATAAAGTGTCTTAACGAGTCTAAATAATATGAATAATTAATTAGTAGCGAGTTTAGTGGTATCAAAACATTAAATTGAAAGCATTTGCAAACAAATATTTAGTATTTCCACATAAAGATATTTATGCAATGTAAAAACGGCATATTTATACCCAGAAGGAAAATTCGATTCATAAATGATCAGCATAACAAGCTGAGTCGATTTTGTCGCAGTGATTATATGCTACCACATCCACCATATTCTCTGTACTTCAGACTATGAATGCCCGGCTTCTGCAAAGTTTTTTGGGTGGAGAAACCTTCACC
>CM050323.1:52383251-52428556 GCA_027475135.1 Bactrocera correcta
AGGCAAAAAAAGTGATAATAAAATAATATAATACAGAGTATATTAAATTTTCCACGCTGCAAGCCCAAAAGAAATGTCAAATACTCTATAAAGTATATGTACTAATAAATTATCAACATTACGTGCTGAGCCGATTTAGCCATGTCCATAGTATATGTATACGCTTCCCATGACTTATAGCTGCCATACAAATTTACAATTACAGACTTTAATATACACTGTTATTAGACAGAGATTATTTCATCACTTACATATGTACATATTGACCAATTAATGTGGTTTTAAATCAACGATAGTTCGAAATTATTTATATTGAGTATAAGGGAGCTCAGTCAACTCTTAATTCAGCTCACTTTAGTGTCTTTTAAGCAAGAGCGGCAGCTATTAAATCAGCACTAGGTGTAATTCAACGAAGTGGCACTTTTTTTAGGGAGGTATGCCCCGTTCCAATAACAGAGTTACTATACAGACCTTGAGCACGATGACAGTTAAAACTTGCCTGGGTGCCTGGTCATAGCTAAATCGTCAAAAACTGAAGCCGAAGAGCTCGCTGGCCTGCTTCTTTTTGTCTCGCACGAGCTCAGTAAGCGTTGGTCAACAATCAGCTTCACTTAAACACTTTCTCTTTCACAGTTCAACTTTTGCCACACTAAATTTAAATTTACTTTTTCATACTTTCTACGAACCCGGCGTGTTGGTTAGAGTAGATATTAGCTGGCTCAATACATTTGTACCTGTCTCTCGGCGGTTTGCGAATGTGTCAGTTCTTCTAGTCCGATATTTCCGGTTCGGTGGATCACACATTTGATGTCTGGGTCCTTGAGAAGTTATAGTATAGTTGTATTTTCACAATTTTGGGGCATGGGATTAAATACCTTGAGAGCGCTATTTGTTCAAAGTTTTAGTTTTATAACTTTTGATTTGTATACTATAAAGTTACATAATCAGATAGAATACAGAAGTTTGTTATGTAGGAAGTAGGCGTGGTTGTCATCCTTTCTCCCATTTTCACATACAGGATACATAGGAACATATGTATGTATCAAAGTGTTTAAATTTTTACTCAAGTTAAAGTTATTGCACGAACAGACAAACAGGCGGACGCTGTTCTTGCAAGTGATTTCATGTTTAGGACGAATTGTGAGATCTTCATTCGAACATATGATTATTTTAAGTTTGAGGTGACAAAACGAACAAAACAGCTAAAAAGACATTAACATCTATATCATTTTTATAGTGAAAGAATAAGCAACTTATTTTATTGCAGACTATTACACATATACGAGGGCTACTATATATATTTCTGGCCTAATAATGAAAATAGGCATATGTATTTATCAACGAAAATGGTATTTTTTTTTGTTTTTTTTTTCGTTGGATTTGGCTCGTCTTGAAAGACTCACACGGTCGATTGCTTTTTTTTTTCGGGCTCATAAGCATAGATCCATGATTCGTTACCTGTGACGATCTTATAAACGTCTTTTGAAGCACCGCGATCGTATTTTTTCAGCATTTCTTTACACCAATCCACACGAGCCTTTTTTTTGAGCGATTGTCAAATTGTGCGGGATCCAACGAAAACAAACCTTTTTTACGGTCAGGTGTTCATGCAATATCGAATGTATGCTGGTGGGAGAAATGCATAGGCATGCCTCTGACTGAAGGTATGTTACATGACGGTCTTGCATTATCAGTTCACGTACGGCATCGATGTTTTCTGGCACAACGGCTGTTTTTGGACGACCTTCACGGGATTCGTCTTTGAGCGAGCGTCGGCCACGATTGAATTCGTTGTATTAGTTTTTCACAGTGCTATAGGATGGTGCTTCATAGCCATACAAAGATTTTAGTTCATCGATTCACTCTTGTCGTGATAATCCACGTCGAAAGTTGTGAAAAATTATCGCACGAAAATGTTCACGAGTTAATTCCATTTTTTTGGGCCCACATGCATTTTTTAGTGTTGCCTAGTCCCGAAAAATATATAGCAACCTATGTATTATACATTGTGTCAAATAAATACCCGGAATTTGGAAATAAAATATTTAATTATTAATCAATATTTATTTTGTCGCTTTCAAAGATGTAATACACTTATGCCAACGATTTTTCCAGTCTTTGAAACACTTTTTATAAGCACTTTTTGGGATGACCTGCTCCTTCAGCGAGTTTTGTTTTATCTCTTCGATCGACTGAAAACGGGTTCATAGGTCAGCGATTTCAATTTGGGGAGCAACAAAAAATCGTACGGAGTCAAAACTGGTAAATACGGTGGTTGATCGATAGTATTCATTGCGGTTTTGGCTTAAAATTCGGTCACAATCCTACTCTTTTGGGAAAAAAAATCTGTTTAATCGGGACGAGTGGCGCACGAATGCGTTTCGTACCCAAAATATCATCAAAATCATTCGAAATGACTCGCGAGACATGTCGAGCTCTATTGCCAACTGTCTAACTTTTGTATAACAACTCCCAAGCACCATATTTTGATTTTTTAAATATTTTTTTATCAGTTGAAGAGGTTAAGGGTCTTTCAGAAAGAGGCATGCCTTAAATGATCTCTCAACCCTCTTTGAAGTGCTTATACCACTCGAAGGCTGGTATTTTTGATAAAACTGAATCATAAATTGCGCTCATATTTGGTATGGTAATTAAGGAAAGTCCTTCTTTCGGGTACTTTTTTTCCAATGTAAGTACAAGTACGTATATGCATGCAAAACTTACCTACTATATACACGTTTGTGCAATAATAAGTAAAAAATTAAAAAAATAAATTCCTAAAATAAAATTCCGTCACTTTATTCAATGGCTTGCCAACTTTACAACTTCGTGTGGCATGCAACCACATGTCACACTTTTACCGCAGCTCTAACACCAACACTTGGCATTGCGCATTTCATGCACGCCATTCACAGACTCTACAAGTGCATTCCTTGACAGCGCACATACGCATACACATAAGTACACACTTACATATACATACATACACACATATTTCGAGGTCTGATTTGTTGCCGTTTTGACTTTTTGTTGCTCAGAATTTTGATGGAATTCTACGTTTTGATAGCGACGACTATTGTTCTAACTGCTTGTTGTTGTTTTTATTGTTGAGATTTTCATTTGTGTGTGTGTGATTGTTTGTATTTTCTCCGTTTTTTTTTGATAGTAAATTTTACGATGTCAATGCGGTATGTGGCGTGCGGCATGCGACCAGCCACACGCTACACTTGTAATAAAAATCCAAATTCCACACGCACACGCTCGGCCCGCTTCTTCTCCGCTATGCTAGCTGTCGGTATGTGGGAGCAAGCGTATCACTTTCATATTTGTTTACAAGCAGCTGTGTGGGTGTATGCGGGTATGTGTGTGCGTATGCACTAAATTCTTCCACATTTAGCGCGTGTTGCAACAACACACACACACGCGTCGCTTCATTGCCCGATTTCCGCTCCGTCTTGGCGTTTCTACTGCTTGAAGACTTGTCGCCGCTGCTTGTTGCAGTTGCATGTCGGTGCATCTTGTTTGACGATTTTAATGATTTAATTGTGTCTGTGCTCGGCGACGATTTTCGTGTGTTCGCATTTAAATTGATGAGACGTGATGTCGTAAAATGTGCATTTAAGCTCCCGATTCGGTGGCAATCACAGAACAACTGTGCAGCGTGTAAACATGAAATTTCAAGTGATTTACATAATAAAGTTTAAAATGATTTCATGCTTTGGGAAACAGAGAGTTGGGCGTATTTATTTCGTTTAAAGGGGGAATCCGGAATGTATTGAAGGTGAGCGTCTAAAAGGGAGCGTAAAACAAATTCTTTGGACGCCAAGTGCCCTCTTGCATGGTACATTTGAGTAGTCGTTGTTCATAGTCGAAAAACAATCCTTTTTTTACGGACTTACTACGAGTACAAATAGGACATTATAATGCAGGGTTTGCCGGAAAAATAATGGGACTGATTTTCTTCCGTCGCGACTGTAATTCGAAACATGCCGGCATCAACTGGATTCGGTAGAGGGCGTTTCCCGCTAACGAACGCGCGGCTGGTCAGTTCTGTGTGAAATCCGCTAAATCTGCGACTTGATTTGATATTGCTTTAGCAAGAAGTGTTGTGCTTCGGTGACACCAGGCCCTTTCCTCCTGAATAAACCGTCAACGCCAAGTTTTACGTAGAAGTCCTCAAGAAACTCAAACCAAGGGTAAATCAGGTCCGACAAGACATCGCAGCGGCTTGGAAGTTGCACCACGACAACGCCCCGGCTCACACCGCCTTCCGCAGCCACCCTACGGCCCAGATGTGACTCCCCCCGGGCTTTTTTTTGTTTTCTTGCCTGAAAAGCCATTTTAAGACAACAGAGGGGATCTGAACAGCATGCGTGTCGACTCTCAAGGTTATTTCCCGGGGAATAATTTCCGTGACGCCTTCAATGCTTGGAAATCGATAGCTGGAGCGAATATACTCTCTCCTAAGCAACTAGCATTCCTGACTCTTCTTCCAAAATAAGTGGGCGGAAAACGAAAGGTCGGAAAGAGCTTTGTAAGATCTTCAATCTTTTTTGATGACTCTCAAAGAGCTTGCGATTCTAAAAAACCTCTGATAAGGAATAAAAATGTGTGGACGAGGAACGACCTGGGCGGCTAAAAATGTTTATAGATGAAAAATTGGAAGAATTACCCGATAAAGATAATTACTAAACACAAAAAAGGTTGCAAAAACCCTGAGACTCTCTGAGCCATTTCAAACATTCAAAAGTAAGGGAGTTGAGTGTCAATTGAATTGAAGGCAAGAGACTTTCATTGCGTATCAGAAATCCAAAAAATCATATTCGAATTCTGACTAACTAGTCAATTTAATAGAAAAGAGGAATACCCATGACACCAAGGTAGTGCTTTGTATTTGGCTACCCGTAACAACTCAAGCGAAGCGTGCAATTATCGAAAAACTTGCAGAATTTGTGGCTGGACACGAAGCAACGCTCGGTTTTATGTAGCAAAACCGGTTAAAATCTATTTGAAGAAAAGCGACTTGAAAATTATGTCTTACCCACCTCAGATCTTGCCTCTTCTGACTACCATTTTTTCAGTCGATTCAGACAACCATCTATTCCAGTGAGGGTTCAGATCCGAACAGAGTTTAAAAATTGGCTAGATTCATTCTTGGCCGCGAATCCAACGGAGTTCTTTTCGAAAGGAACCTATAAACAACCAATTTAAGGGGCAGTGTAGCAGCTTCAGATAAGCAATATTTTGGTCAATATTCTTTTTAAATTTCAAATTAAAAAAAAACCGATATAAATACCCAATTTAATATGACCTTTCGCCCTGCGTGTTTTCGTTATCGAACTCCCGATAAAAAGTCATTCGCTACTTTATTTTTCAGTTTAAAGCTTCGGTTACTCGATATGTTTAACACAGAATAGGCTTACTTATTCCTCTGCCATCAACAGCAGCTGTCATATCGGAAACTGTTAAACCTCGGGTGATTAAATTCGTTCAGAAAATAGTATAGTGCACTTAGAACACGAACCGCTTCGACATGGACGACCTAAGCTAAAGACACGAGAGAATAAAACGAAATGCAAAGGTCCTTAGTATCTGGAGAGGTCCATTAGTATCAGGTTCCGCATGACTTAGAATGTAGTCTGCTGCGATATTCAGAAGACAAAGATGTATAAATTATTTGGTTTTGCCACAGCGAATCACTTAGATAGTTTTCAATTGTTGTGTTTTGATTTTCGCAGCAACTTTAATGAGAATAGTTTACTTAGGTGATAAATGCCTTCCTATCGATTGCCTGATTAAAATCTAGCTATATATTTCAGGAATTGGCTCTGCTTCAGATATGTTAGTTTGATGGTATATATTTTTGTGACGTTACGAATAATCCCACTTGGACAGCTAGAGACCTCTGTCCTTTGTAATGCCCATAACTCCTAGGTATGGATCGAAAAGACCGTCAATTTCAGCCCATTCACCGAGTTCGTTGAAAGTAACCGAGATGCTTCGGCTTTAGTCTGGCGAAAGCTGGACATTGGAGGGGAAGGTGTCTAGATGTTTCCATCTCATCTTCCTCATTGCAACTTTGACAATTTGCGTACTCCAAAATCGCTCTTCTAGGTTATCAACAACCGCCTTTTGACTCAGATATTTTTCAGCTGCTATGAATTCTTGTCGGACTTCCTCTCTTGTACAATCCTTTGCTTCTGTATTATATCTAAAACTTAAACTTCAAAACAGACTAAAAAATACAACAGTTTTGAAAAAAAGAAAGAAATCCAAATTTCTAATGAACATTCTCCAAAAAAATTCTTTCCTAAATAATTTAACGTCTTTAATCTTTTGCAGGCCTCAGTGCATCGGGCCCGACACAATGGAGCAGGCAGCAGCTCGGCCGCTAGACGTGATGGCCCACAAAAGGCTACAGCTTGTGGTGGCCATCAGCAACGTCAAAGCTATCATCAGTATCAGCAGCAACGTAAATTACAACATCAGCTGCAACAACAGCAACAGCAGCAGCAATCAGTCGGCAATGAAAACTCGAGTGCCGCACAAAAACTAGCCAAAACGACGCGTAATTGGAACGAGCAACAGCAGCAACAACAGCAATTGCAACAACCCAGCACCGTTGACACTGCAACGAAGCAATCAATTGCGGTGTCAATGCCGCAATCATTGGTGGCTGCCACTGCAGCGAACCATGCTCGCCCGGCAATGCAACAAATCAATGCAAATGGTGGGCCACAACGCGATGTATCGCCGACGAAGGCGAGCCGTATACCCTTACAACAACAGCAACACAACCAAATACAACCAAATTTTAATCAAATATCCAAAACCGCTACAAATCTATTGAATGATATTTACGAGCGGCATCTCTTGAACCAGACGACGTTCCAGGCCGAGCATAGCCAAGAAAGACCGCAGCAGTCACAACAACAACCACAGCAGCAGCAACAACAGGCGAATAAGCTGCAGCAACAGCCACAATTACAGCCGAGGCATCACCTGCAGCAGCAACGTTTCTTGGCTGCACGTCAGGTGGGGCAGGAGGTGGAGCTTAATTTTGCGAGCTCCTCGGCACAACAGCAACACCAACCGCAGAGAAACCAGCAGCATGCACAGCAATCACCGCGCCATTTTCTGTCCTTCGGCAATCAGCAGGCACAACAACATTCTTTCGCAACCCACGAAGGTGGCAACGCCGCGTTGGCAACATTTGTGCCTATACATGGCAGCAACAAACAACATGTTGCACAAAAGCCGGTACATTTCTTAAAGTTGCCACCACCGCCACCGCTAGCGGCACCACCTACCAACGCGAGTGGCCAAAATGAGTCGGTTCCACCAAAAGATTTCGGCTCCTACACATCTTATCAGCAACATTTCCAATTCTCCGACGCATATGTTGAGCCTGTGGATAGCCGCAAACACTTCCTCTTGCAATCTGATGCGGCCTCAGCGGCCAATCCACCGCCACCGCCCGCGCCACTCAATCACGTCTACGAGACGATTAAGGAGCGACCCCCAATGCCGCCGCCTAAAAACGCGAGAACTGCCGAAGGTGGAGGAGGAGTTGCCGAGGATGAGGCACCACCACTGCCACCTTCGAGGCAGTTGAGAAAGCGTTTGGTGGCCGCCGCCGCAAAGGTCGGTGGCAATAAACGTACTACAACAACAGCGAATACGAATGGTAGTCAAAGCAAAATGGATGCAGGTCAGTTGGGCGGCAATGGCAAGCTCAACAGCAAATTATTGCCCATGCAACCGCCCGCATACGTGGCGCCACCAGCTGCGGGTCCGGCAAAGCAATCAATACCAAAGCAGCAACAGCAGCAGCAACAACAACAATATAATCCGCAGCAGCGCACGAAGGCGGACGGCGAGCAACGTCCTTACCTCTATCAGCAGTTGCGCGAGCGACAACAGCAGCAACAACAGCAAGCTTCTGCGTTAAAGACAACTGCTCAGCGTCAGTCGCAACACCACTTACAACAGCAGCAACACCAACGTCCCAATCACCCACAAGTGCGCGAGCATCCTTTGGGCGCCCATGCGGACCAACACGGCGCACAAAAGCTGCAGTCCCAACCACAACAACAACAAGAATTTACTAATACCAACAACAGCCAACAAAAGCCTGTTGAAAATATGATAACCCAATCTACAGTCGCATTAACCACCACAAAAGCAACGGTGCATGCCACCAGCACACCGTCCGCACCGCTGACGACAGCCAACTCAAACTCCATCTGCGCGACGTCCATTGATGTTACCGATAGCTCGGTGGAGTTGATGTTACAACAAGCCGGTTTGTTACATTCGCATGCTACCTCATTAAAGGCACACAACGGCGGTGGCGGCGGCGCCAACAAAGCTCCACAAACCGCTTATAATAATAATGCCAACCATACTGGCGGCATTGGCAACAACAACAGCAATAACATATCCAATTTGCATCCCACACGTCCAACTGCATTGCCAATCGTTTTCGAGGAGGATACCGGCGAGTTCCAGGACGTGCTTGTACTCGAAGAGGACGGCACGGCCAAACTACCGTATCGACACGGCAAGATCGAGGTGCGTTTGGAGACAGCGCAGGCGATGGCCGCGGCTGCTTATTATGCCAGGTACGTTTAAATTAGATTTTTGTACCATATTGTGTTGCGAAGGAAGCGGTTTTGTTGATAAATATTTATACCTAGAAGTAAGTGCATATGTGAGAGAGAGAGTTGAGGGGTTACGCCAATTGGCGGTTTATTTGATGGTTGGACTGATGAAAGTTCATAAACTTTGCGGATAGCTTAAAGTGGTCTAAAGCTCTTTGACTCTTGGAGGTTCAGTGCTGCATATACTGTTGTGCTCTGACCTTTTATTTCTTTCATAGCACAGACTTTTCGATATCCGAAACATGTGTCGTATATTTGGTAGCTACACTATTCAGAGGTCGGAACCTTCTATCTCAACAACGGTTGTTCGATAGCCGAAACATCGTCGTATGTTTGACTGCAAAGCGGCCGTAGGACCGTTTATCAGTTTCGTTTTGCAAAATATTCCTAAGACGATCAGCTAGTACATCCACTCTTCGAAAGAGGAAGAGCTGAGTGATTTTAAAGAGAGCAAACGTTTTCTCACATATAAGTTCAGAAGGGTTATCTATATTATGCGATATTCATTTTCCAAAAAATTTATTTAGTCCATTTAAAGTTGCCTTTTCGAAGCCACTAGTAAATATCGAGAGAGCATGTTCTTCCCCAAGCTCAATATTTAGTTTGACTAATTATTTATCTGAAGTCATCTAAAGGGTGATTTTTTAAGAGCTTGATAACTTTTTTTAAAAAAAAAACGCATAAAATTTGCAAAATCTCATCGGTTCTTTATTTGAAACGTTAGATTGGTTCATGACATTTACTTTTTGAAGATAATTTCATTTAAATGTTGACCGCGGCTGCGTCTTAGGTGGTCCATTCGGAAAGTCCAATTTTGGGCAACTTTTTCGAGCATTTCGGCCGGAATAGCCCGAATTTCTTCGGAAATGTTGTCTTCCAAAACTGGAATAGTTGCTGGCTTATTTCTGTAGACTTTAGACTTGACGTAGCCCCACAAAAAATAGTCTAAAGGCGTTAAATCGCATGATCTTGGTGGCCAACTTACGGGTCCATTTCTTGAGATGAATTGTTGTCCGAAGTTTTCCCTCAAAATGGCAATAGAATCGCGAGCTGTGTGGCATGTAGCGCCATCTTGTTGAAACCACATGTCAACCAAGTTCAGTTCTTCCATTTTTGGCAACAAAAAGTTTGTTAGCATCGAACGATAGCGATCGCCATTCACCGTAACGTTGCGTCCAACAGCATCTTTGAAAAAATACGGTCCAATGATTCCACCAGCGTACAAACCACACCAAACAGTGCATTTTTCGGGATGCATGGGCAGTTCTTGAACGGCTTCTGGTTGCTCTTCACCCCAAATGCGGCAATTTTGCTTATTTACGTAGCCATTCAACCAGAAATGAGCCTCATCGCTGAACAAAATTTGTCGATAAAAAAGCGGATTTTCTGCCAACTTTTCTAGGGCCCATTCACTGAAAATTCGACGTTGTGGCAGATCGTTCGGCTTCAGTTCTTGCACGAGCTGTATTTTATACGGTTTTACACCAAGATCTTTGCGTAAAATCTTCCATGTGGTCGAATAACACAAACCCAATTGCTGCGAACGGCGACGAATCGACATTTCACGGTCTTCAGCCACACTCTCAGAAACAGACGCAATATTCTCTTCTGTACGCACTGTACGCATTCGTGTGGTTGGTTTAATGTCCAATAAAGTAAACTGAGTGCGAAACTTGGTCACAATCGCATTAATTGTTTGCTCACTTGGTCGATTATGTAGACCATAAATCGGACGTAAAGCGCGAAACACATTTCGAACCGAACACTGATTTTGGTAATAAAATTCAATGATTTGCAAGCGTTGCTCGTTAGTAAGTCTATTCATGATGAAATGTCAAAGCATACTGAGCATCTTTCTCTTTGACACCATGTCTGAAATCCCACGTAATCTGTCAAATACTAATGCATGAAAATCCTAACCTCAAAAAAATCACCCGTTACAACTCTATGATGCCTTATTCGGAGATTAATCATTTTGGAAAACACTTTCGAAGCTGAACATACAGTTTTGGCTTAGAATTAGTTGGACGCATTTGAGGCCCCCCCTTTTGAGTTACTTCCTCTAGCAGTTTTCTAAGACAGCTCACATGGTCGTCCAAGTACATAGTCGCCTTCAAGTGCCAGTCGATTTAGTTGGTTTTAGATTAATTCTTTACTTAAGCTTCTAGTTCCCTAAACTATTAGATAACTTCGAGACCTTTTCAAGATGTTACGAGTTTTGACAATTAACAATTAAAGAGTTCGACTAAGAAAACCTTTATCTAAACCTAAGTTTGTCCAAAGACGAAGTAAGCATAAACGTTCTAGAAGCCCAGATGTTCCAGAAATCAACTGATGATCTAGGTTACTTCTAAAGTCTAAAGCTCGTTATGTTTCTAAAGAAAATATCCACGTACATACAAATTTGAAAGTCTATCCATCCCTTCTTTCCACACCAGTTAAGCGAAACTTTATTAGTCCCACCAGCAAAACCAACACCTATGACGTGGGAAATTATAGCGGCATCCAAGAGGTGTGTGAGATTTTAATTAAGTGATCCCCACCTTGCTTTGACGTTTGCTAGCGGCAGTCACACAAAGCCTTTGCATTCACCTTCTTCATTGCCGGTGATAAGCATTCATCGATGTTGTGCTTTTATGCCAACTTTATCTCTTTATTTTACCGCTTCTTCTCATTCTTCTGTACTGTTTACAACTAGTGTTTCCTACTTTCCACCTATGATTATTATCTTCAATGAGTTTTCTTCTTTATTAGCCGCCCACTAACGGTCTAAAGCCTTTTCATGTACGCCGCAGCTTTAGAAACCGTTATTGAGCGTAATGAAGCGGAAATCTATTAGAGATTTTTATCTCGTTTTGAAGTTATGGCGGCAGTCCTTTGGCAGGTGAAACAAAGGAAATGAAGAAATAAAGTGAAGGTGTTGGACGGTATAATAATATTGTGCATTACCTGAGGTGTTTATAATTAATTAATTGTGTTTTAATTAAAATTTAAAAAGTGAATGGTTTAATTGTTGATGGTGGTACACATCGGAGGTGTTTTGTCTGGAGGTTATGAAAGGGGCGGAAAGATATTGTTTAAAAATTGGCAGGGAATTTAAGTCATTTTCAATAAACTATTCTAAAAAAATATATTTTTTATTGACTGCAGGTTCACAAATTAAATAGTTCGGAGTTAAATTGAAATTGTTTATACACACCCAATTTCTCTCCATTGTAAAATTTTGTTCTTCAAAATGTTCCAATCTCGGATCTCTCTCATCAATCGAGGCTTTTTCCCCGATTTTGAATCCGAAAATAGCGATATCTTTTCCTTTTTTACTAAGTTTCTTAATGAAAAATATGTCATGGAGGCTCTACCAGAAAGTGAACAGTTATTATTCCCATCATGCTTCTTCCATACAACTTTGACAACTTGCGTCCGACAAATTTTTTTATCCTTGCCTACAATTGCGATGAGATGAACTTCCCTAAAGGCGAAGCAGATCTCCTATGTCGTCCATACTCTAGATCAAAAGGATGTTGCAGTTGCACAGGACCAAAACCTGCTAAGATCACGTAAGGTCCACAGGTCCACATTAGAACGCAAGAAGACAACGAAGAACCAACTTGTTCTCACTCCGTTGTAAATGGAATGAAGACGTCCCTCTTACTATCTCATTGGCTATGACCAAGCACCCAAACGAGTCTGATGCTGAAGTAGCTTTGCATTTCTAGTCAGAACAGACACTTCTGTGTTAACATTGAACACACTGTTAGGTAGTATAGCCGCTCTGTTGTCGGAGTGGACGTTCACCGCTCTGAAAAAGGTTCCACTTTTGGTACTTTTGTTGAGACCCTAATAGCAGCCACTTTTGCCTGAAAAACACTATAGTAATCCGATGGTCTGAAGCAAATTTTGAGGGTGAGCTCCTTACAGAAAACTTTCCCTACAACCTTCGCGTAAAAGACTTCAAACTCTTCTCCGACGACTTCTCTCTATCCACATTTTCCACATCAGTCTCCTTGATTGGACTCCTCCATATACCCAGCTTACGTGAGCTTTAAGGGGGTATTCTAGTCTAGAAGCATGAATTTCAGGTAATTTTTAAAGTGTCGTAAAAAAAGGCAATTAATATTTTTACTATCCATTTTTTAATTAGTTATTTGTTAATTTTAGAAGAGTAGAGAAAAAAATTAAGAGCTGACGAAGTGGGGGTCCCCAAAAATTTCCATGTGACCATACCTATGACTTCAACCCTCCTAGTTATCTGAAACCAAAAAGATTATTAATCTAGAATAATGTCGCAATGGTCGGAATTACGGAAAAGTGGGAAAAGAAAATTTCACAAAATGGCGACTGCCTAAAAAAAAGTTTTTTTGGATCACTTTTTCTGACCATTTTGAATTTTTTAAAAATAATTAAAATAATAATTTGGGGATGGGGCTAGTTCCAACCATAGACAAACCTATAAAGAAGACTATAAAAATTTCAAGTACATCGGTCCAGTAGGACCTGAGAAATCGTGGGTATCGTTCCGAAAAAGTCAGTTTTGAGAAAAACGCGTTTAAAGCTTCGCGTTCCGGCCAAACCAATTTGGATGCCGGGTCAGAAAAATGCCTATATCTCCGAAAATAATTCGAATTTTGAAAAATCCTCTAGTGCACGTATTCTTGAATAGTTAAACTTTGAAAATATAAAAAAAATTTCGATTTTTTTTAATTTTTAGACTAGAATACCCCCTTAAATAATTGAATCAATAAATTGCCGATATCCTTTGGCTAATCAAGTGCTTTTTTATTTCACTCGCGGCATATTTAACGTGGACTCTTTAGGCTCTATACATATTTACAAGTAAAGATATTTATCTATTGGGTCGAATATTAAGAACACCCAACACTATGATTGATCTCAGCCATCAGTAAAGTATGACCACGTGCTCTCCCAACAAGTTGATTTTTATTTCTTTTGTGGCGATATTATTTTCATGTTGCAATGCTACTTAGACTCCTAATGCCCGGTTGGGGCGATTGATTTCCTTTATTTTGTATATTTTTTTGTATTATTGATTCTACTTTTTAGATGAATTGCAAAAAAATTGCAATAAAAAGTGGACTGGCGTTGAGCTAATGTTTCTTTTTTTAATTTCTTATTTTTATTTCGCTTTTTTCAAATAGCCATTTTTATATTTATTTATTCTTTGACATTCCAGTTACTGCCACAGCTTGTATTTTCCCGGTTTTTTCCAGCCAGTACAACATCATTTGTTTTTTTCCTGCCCTCCTTGCGCTCTCCACTTGCCGCCGCCATCGGTCGTCCTTGTCATTGCTACTCAATGTCCTTGATGTTTATTATTTATTTAGCATTTTTTGCATGTGGCCTTTCATTGTTGTTACTGGCGCCTGTATTTGACTGCTTTATTACCGTGGCCACTACTGGACTTTTGTTTGACTATTATTTGCTGGTTTCTGGTCGGAGGTTTTACGTTTTTATTTTTCCCTTTTCGCCAATATTTCATCCAGTTCGCCACTTTTTTGTTTATCAATCGCGTAAAAGACTTCAAAGTTTTCAATTTGAGGCAACGAATTCGCGTTCAGAGCGCATAGCTTGATGGCATGTGGCTACTTCTATATTTATATATAATTGAGGCAAGCTTTATTGTTGTTGCTTGTCTTTTATTGTTGTTGCTGTGGCGTCCAACTGTTTTGTGGAGTTGTGGCTAGATGCAAAAAAAAAACAGAAATGTGGTCGTCAAAACTCACGTTACATCTGACAAATCAATTTCCGCTCCAGCCCCGCACTGGCCCTGCCTGAGTCACTCATTGTGGTCGTTAGCTTTGCCGTCCTTTGTCCTGACGAAGTCCACTTTTTTGTTGTACCAAATTTCATGAAATTTGATTTGTTTGGTCGCATGTGGCTTTCCATACTTTTTCAGGAGTTTTTTATGCCGTTTTTCCCTACTTTTTTGACGTTTTTTTTCTTCTCTCTTGACTTTTTTATATTTTTGTCGCTTTTGTTTATTGCTGCGCTGTGTTTTGCTGCGATTTTTAATCAATGATGGATGAATTACCGGATTTGTTTGTGCTCGTTACCTGTTTTAACAGCCTCACTGCTCTCATCTATCTCTCATCTCTATCCTTCTAACTCTCTTTACTTCTTTCTAACTTTTTTATTCCGACTTTTTACAAAGGGACCCACATCTGTCCTTTGTATCGCCTGTAATACCTCAATGACATTGATGATGCGCAATTTTTTCACTCTGTCCGAGCGCCAGTCATTTATTTGCCCATTTGTTTTGTACGTAATGAAAAAGCTGTCATAGCATTAATATACACAAATGGTCATACGCATACAGCATGTCGCCAGTAAGCTTGTTATGTAACTTAGTAGATTTGTCCGACGCCACATGTGTCGCTCGTTTATTTATTGTCGAGCATGACTTGTGCGCCCGAAAACAAGTTCATTAGGTTAAAATGTTTTCGGTTGAATGTCCTTTTTGGCAGCGCTGCTCACTTGATATGCCCAAATTTGTTATTCAATTCACAGTCAACATTCGTCGAACCGGCTTTTTAATGAGCTCCGTTGAAAGGAAGCTTATTTCATTTGTATTTCGTTGAAAATGTATGGATATTTCGTAATTGCTAAATAATTGCGTTCGTTTTTGAGTGATTATTTATCTTTATGTTCTCCATATTATCTATATCTGGAATATATATTCTCCAATTTTTATACATAGAACCAACGCTTCACGGTTTTCATCGCATCTAAGTATGTAGTCTGACTCGTCTTTTTTGTATCTGTTTATTTTGTGATCGTAATTTTCAACCATTTTTTGTATATAAAAATTTGATAAAATCTCATAAAATTGACCAAAAAGGTAAAGCTGAAGGAATTAACAGGGAAAGAATTTGCTAAGGTATTATCTCATAGTCGTTCAAATATTCACATTAAATTATTCCTACTTCAGATTATAACTCTGTTTTTTTGCCTTCAAATATTCTGGAGGTGCTAAACTGGAGGAGGTATCATTTTAGTTTATCGGTACATCTGTTTTCTCAAGTTACTGGAATCCATTTGGCTAGCGAAATCTTGTGTAGACTCTGAATGAGATGAGTTTGACTATGACATTTGGTATGAGTTTTCACAATTATTAAAAGCAAAAAGTCCAAGAACCCATATAATGTTTGGACGGGTCATGCCACTAAAGCATAATTGAACATGCCGGCACAATAATTCTTAGATTTCTGTCCAGGAAGTGTTTTGGTGTAACCAAATACCAAACTTTAAGAGAATTTAACTTCCATTTGAAACATTCAATTATCATTTCTTCCTCGGTATTTCGGTATATTACATTGCTGTTACTGTTATGGCCTGGTGAAGGATTTGCTAAACGACTGTGGCTCATTTTGAACAGCCGTAGAGAAACTTCACGTTATTTTATATTTTATAAGAAAAAAGGTAATCCACCCATACTTAAGATTAGGCACTGATTTATATGTCAACCCAAACACTGCCAAATGTAATATCGTGATCGTGGGAGATCCATTTCGATGTTCCCTACTTTTTTTAAGAAAAACCACCGAAACTTCAAATTGAATGGGGAATATTTATTTTCATTCGAAAGAATATTCTTTGGGATTTATTTTTAGTTTTGATATTATAATTAACGATTTCTAGCAATCAGGTTGGGTTAGGTTAGATGGCCGATTAAATATCGCCCGTTGACTGCTATATGTAGTCCTTTGTGAATAGAATAGAAAAAAAGAACTTATGTGTTCAAACATACAAATTAGCAAACGCAATACAAATTTGCGCGGCTTTTAATTCCGCCAGTTCGGTGGGATATTTGAAGATATGCGCTTATACGTGCTTAAGTCTTGACCTTCCAAACGCACGAAAACAGTCAAGAAGGTAGTGTTCAGTTGTTTTCCCCTCATCTTCTTTCATGCAGCAGATGCCGTCTGATAAGGTTCCCAACCTTTCTGCATGGACGCCAATAGGGTAATGGCCTGTTAAAAGTCCCACAGCTAGGGAGAGACTAGCCTTACTGATCACTAGATTTCATTCGATCAATCTTGAGCCAAAAGGCTTTTGCGACAGCGCATGTACCGATGGTGGCCCAGCGCTGGCCTAGCTTCCGCGAGTCTCAACTATGTAGTATTAAAACACAAGAGGATACCGGAGCACTGTCCCGCTCCCATTCTACCTTTAGCGGTTCTGGGATGCCTTTCCTTGACAGCCTATCAGCTTTGCAATTTTCAGCGAAACCGCTATGGCCTAACACCCATACCTGTGCTTTTACAAAGACACTCGATTCTATTGATAGCAAGATTAGGCACTTGTCGACCAACTCTGAACGCATTGTTAATGAGTTCAAGACTAGTATCGCCATTCTGCTATCTGAGTGATTGGTCACTTCTATGAAGTAGAAGCAGTAGATTTGCTGCTACATTTATGGCTACAATTTCGGCTTGGAAGACTCTGAAATGGTCAGGAAGTCTGAAGCTGGAGTTGATAAACCCTTCACCAACTTTCTCCCCACGCTTTGACCCATCCATAAAAAGGCTCACTGCAACTCTCCTCCGGCTACTTGCTTCCCAAAACTCCCTCGTCAGTATATGGGCAAATCCGCCAGAGTTCGGTTTTGCGACTCCATGATCCGAGCGATCCGGTATAAAGTCAAAGAGTGTGAGAATTTCCTAGGGGTCAGGTAGGTGTTCTTTTAAGAACCCAGATTCTCTGAGTCTGATAGCAACTTTCGCAGTCATACCCCTTCCGACGATGCACAATATTTTTGGCACAATATGCAAGATGGCGTTAAGTGGGGATGGAGTGAAACTTAATGCACCACACATGCTTATGAGAATTTCTAGAAGTCACTTTGATTGCTAATTTTTTATAAAAAAGAGAGATAAAGCCGAAATTAGCACTAAATATTTCCGTACCGTTCACATTCAACAACTAAATTGCTAACATAACATTTATTTAGAATGTATAAATAATTTTTTTTTTAACTAAAAATCTGATATTTTTGTATACATATGTATAAATTCATATTCAATATACTCTAAAAGAAGATTTGATTTAAAAATAATGTCTATTAATTTTTGTACATCTTTGACCTATATTTTCCACATATAAACCACATTTATTCTTTCACTTCTTTTTTGACATCAAATTGCCATAAGCACTGCCTGGTCTTCTTCTCAAATTAGGCGAGTGTTGACAAATTAATGAACACCTGTCATTGATGTCATTTGTTAGCGTGTAAGAGAAAAATTAGCTGAAATGCTGGGAGGGCATTGTTGTATTGTTGTACAAAAACATTAAAAAATGAGTCAAATATTTGATTGCGAACAGCAGGAGGCAATCAGAAATGTTCATTTATTTCGTTTATATACGAAAATTGACAACTAAAAGCATTTAGTGGCGAGAGTAAACAATAAAAATATTAAAAGCAACAAATAACATATAAAAAGCGTATGTAGCTAAAAATTTCGAAAACATATCAACAATGTGAGAAATATGTGAAGAATATAATCAAAGTATTTGCCGCCATATACACTCATGATCAAATTTGACTCAGACTAAACCGAATCGATAATATTTTTTCGAGGCTGGTAAAACCTATTTTTTGTTCGTTAAACGTTTGATCTCTATTATGTCAAGTAGTATGTATTTGGCATCTGTTTGTTTACGATGCGTACAGTTTACCTGCTCATTTTTATATATTGGGTAAATGGACTCATGGCGTGTATCTCGAAATGGATTTTTCAGTTTCTAACACCGGAAAAGTCACAGGGAGTCAAATCTGACGATAATGGTGTCTAAGCCTTGACTCTCGTTTCGTGGGTAGCCAAAAAGTCAGTCACAATCATGTTAGATTAAGACTGCGTATTCAAGTTTTTTGCTACGAGATAGAATTTGCACGCTTCATACCCAAAACATTAACCAAAATGTGTTGAGTCGATCCATAAGAAATGTTGAGATCCTCTGCTATGTCTCTGATGTCAATATCTCGATTTTCAAGCATTTTGTCTTTAACTTTTTCAACGTTATTAACATTAACGGAGAAGGATTGATGACATTCACTGAATGCTCTGTGCCACTCAAATCCTTGTGTTCGTAATAAAGTATACTTCCCAAAATACTTCTTCTACATTTTCCTATATAGTCCTGGAAAATGTTGTTATGATTCTATTAGTAGCATAAGATTTCAAGAAAATTCGTTGTTCAATCACATAACAAATGCTCCATTATAAGGTGGAACTTCATTTTTATTCCTGACGCCAATTTGTCTGCAGATTATTTTGGAATCTTAGATCTCTTAACGAATCGAACGAACTATTTAATGCGAATTTTTTGGAAATCTATTTACATTGTTGAAAATTTCTTCCTCACATATTAGGGAAAGTGTTATAGCTTATACTTTCTCCAATCATGGATCATTCTTCGACGGTGGGGTCTGTTAGGTCATTGGCGTTGAGATCAGAAAGGCCTAGTGTTTTCAAAAAGCACTTATATTTAAGAATTTTTTGGGAACGCCCTTAGTTCCTTCAGCGATTTTTGTTTTATCTCTTCGATCGACTGAAAACGGGTTCCACGGAATGGCAATGTCAGTTTGGGGAACAAGAAATAATCACACGGAGCCCAATCTGGTGAAAACGGTTATTGATTTTAGGCTTTATACTCGGTCATAAACGTACTCTTTTCGAAAAAATTCAGCTTTATCGGGCAAGTCGAGCAAGAACGCGTTTCATACACAAAATATCTACCAAAATCCTGTCGCGAGAGATGTTCAGCTCTCTTACCATCATCTTACTAAAACACCTGTCTAAAGGTTTTAAAGCAGCATATTCTTTACTTTTTTAAAATTTCCATCAGTTGAAGAGGTCGAAGTCGCCCATAACGAGACATGTCTTCAACGATCTCTCGATCATCTTCGAAGGCTTTGTACCACTGAATCACCTTAAGCATTTTCTAACATTCGCAATGATTCCGCAGAAGAAATTTGGGTAAAAATACAAAAAGTGAGAAAATTATTTGCTCGATATTTTTATCAAAAATCCCAATTCAATACTGAGGTGTACCGACTAAGCAGTTGCTGTAAACAAAGTAGTTAAGGACAGTCTTAATAACCTAGCAGAATACGTAGGCACAATAGAATGACACTAAACTTGTGAAGAAAGTACGCCTGCAATGATACACCGTTCTATTAGTAATTGCCACGCGCTTGTGCCATTTGACAGCTTGTGCGACAGCTGTCAGTACTGACACAATGTATTATTAATTTTATGACACTTTGATGTCAAACGAAATAATTTGTTGAGAAAGCGACAAAGTGATTTTGGTAGTGTTCTGAGAACACAAAGTAATTTTTCAAGTTTTTCATATGAAATGTTGTATGAATATGCCATTTATGTATCATAAAAGTTAAACTAAAATTAATAGTCGGAAAGCCATTAAACGATTTGAGTGCTAACTGAAAAATTATATTCTCTTTTCGCTGAAACATTCCAAAATTAATGATGGCAACTAATTTAAGGCAACTTTACTTGGCCGTGTGAACCACTTGACCCTTGAAAACTAATTGAGTAACACTCAGCACACCAGCAATGATCCTTAAAATGTCGCCTTCAAAGTCGCTTAAGTTTCGTTGCTTCGTCGGTTCATAGTCTCGAGTGGTACATATTTCGCATGCTCAGCATTTGCCCTTCCAATAATAATATGTCCCCAGTGTGCCACTTTATTGATGACTTTAGTGCATCCCCTTCGATTTTCAGTTGCAAGCCCAATCGTTTGCTTCCAACAATAGTGAAAGGAGAGTGAAAATGGAAATAGAAAAACTAAGACCATTTTCCAAAAGCATTTAACTGCAACACACATGTGTTCTGCTTTCATTGCTGTTGTTGCTACTCACAAGTTGGGGTCACACAATGATTTCCTAATGAGTTCTCTGTTATCTTAGACACAATGGGAGGAGGGATGGGTGTGTTAAGCGGAAGTGCTTTCAGAAACTTATCGACTTGTTAGCAACACAAACATTCACATGTGTATGTATGCGTGTTCTCATATAGCATTTGAAGAGTGCCGTTGTTGTAGCATTCTCATATTGATTTCAAAAATTGATATTGGCTCCATTATTGTTTTTGATTTCATTAGATTACAGTTGCTTGCTTGTTGCCAACAAGTTGCTTGTTTTCGTACTTTCTAACGATTACAGTTACTGTCGTGTTCTTTGTTCTCCATTATTGTCGCTTGTGTGCAACATGTTTTCTCGTATTTTTTCTTCTCTTCGCTTAATTCCTTAAACGTTTTCGAGCATTCTCTGGGGTTTCGTGCATAGTTTTCGCAAATAATTGGCTTTTCTCTTTATTTGCAATTGGTTTTATTGCTTTTAATTATCTGTAGCAACACCGCAATCTTCAATGGGATTTTATGGAGATATTTGTCGGACATTAGATTTTATAGCGGCAATATTTGTATAGTCATTACAATCAATACGAGGAATAACGTGTCTGTTGATTTAAGAAAGAATTGAATATTGAATAACTGTAAAGGGATAGTCTTACATAACCTCAATAATGATTTAGTGTCGAGTTTTGTTTACTTCGTATTTCGATGCGTATGAGAAATTCTAACCATGTATAAAATCAGTCTAATCTGAGATCACAGCGCTTGATAACCTTACCTGTGTCATGCCACTGATTGAAAAAAAAAGACACAGGAGCGTCAGCCCGCAGGCGGATGTGCTTAGGCCTTCATTAGGTTCCTTGTGCTACCGATTGGTAACCAATTAAGCTTTATCCAAGAACTCGGTGAAATTCGGCAAAATATCTTATTTTTTGCACCCCAGCAACCCAATGTCCCTTAATTTGGATTTGGTAGCCGCAAAAGCTATGCCAATCCAATTTGCTGAAGGCTAGACTTTCGCAAAAGTGACGTTCCAGCGTCTCATCATCATCCGAGAATAATTTTCATTCCGCCTAATCTACTTTACTAATTTTCTGAAGCCCTGAACTTAGGGGTATATTCCGGGTGATGATCCCTCCATTGTTGCTAATATCTTTCCTACCTAAATATTAAAGATTGTTAGTCTGTATCCGTACACCATCAATTCTACACTAAAGTACCTTTGTGGCATATTCTGTGTTGCTAATTTTCGAAGACATAAGGTATTCCTTTTGTTTGCGTTGCTGCAAGTAACCCTTGAAGGAGCTGAATGGTGTAAGGCAGCTTAAGAGAATTGTTATTTTGGCTGCATCCAATCTCCATGGGCAACTCCTGCAACAGTCGTTCCTCCTTTTCGCATTTTATCGCCAATTGGAGATTCCAAGTGTGGCCAGGTCCTTCTCCACCTCGTCTTTCCAATGGAGTAAAGGTCTCATTCGGACGACATGACCAGCCACTGTCCCTTAATTCGCTGTTCCATTAATCTTCCATTAATCTTCCATTAATCTTCCACAAAATCTTCTCCTCGAAAACTCGTTACAGCAACTCATCAGATGTTATCATCGTCCATGTCTCTGTTCCTTATCGCAGGACGGGGATGTTGAGTGGCATATGGAATTTGGTCTTTGTTCGTCGAGAGAGGACTTTACTTCTCAATTGCCTCATCAGTCCGAAGTAGCACCTGTTTGCAAGAGTTATTCTTCGTTGGATTTCCAGGATGGCGTTATTGTAGGTGTTAAGCTGATTCCGAGATAGACGAAATTATCTGTGACTTCGAAGATATGACTGTACGGGTATAAAGTGGCGTGGGAGCCAAATCATGAGTGCGACGACTGTTTGATTGATGATAGGCGGCCCCTTTTCGTGATGTTAAAAGCAGCTTTGAAATTGACGAAGAGTCGATCCTCTTTTCACGGATCTTTTTCAAGATTTGGAGCTTTAATCTTTCACACAGTGCCGTCAATAAAACCTTATATGCGATGTTGAGCAGACTTATCCCACGGGAGTTGATTGTGTGGTTTCCCTTTTTATGGATTGGGCAGAGCACACTTAAACTCCATTCGTCGGGGATGCTTTCGTTCGACCATATTATACAATGAAACTAATGCATTCTCCTTAACAGTTCTTCCCCGTATTTGAATAGCTCGGTGGGCAATTCATCAGCCCCCGCCGCTTTGTTGTTCTTCAGGAGGGTAATTTCTATTAGAACTTTTTCATGGTCGGGCAATGCAACGTTTGCTCTATCGTTATCGATTGGAGAATCGGATTCGCCTTCTCCTGGCGTTATGCATTCACTGCCATTCAGCAGGCGGGAGAAGTGTTCCCTTCATAATTTTAGTATGCTTTGGGGATCCCTCACTATATCACTTCTGGGGGTTCTACAATGGTATGATTCGATCTTGAAACCTTCTGTTTGTTTTTGTAGCATTTTAGAGCATTTAGGAATCTGGCTGGTAATATGACTACAGCGCTATAGAACTTTATGCGAAAAGAAATTATCGACAACTTTTAAGAGCAATCTATTTTATTACTATCAATAAAAGTACTTTCTCTTCTGCCTTCACTCCAACTTAATTGGCTTTTAAAAATCTAGAATGCCACACATCCTGTCATCGCGCTTTAAGTGGTTATTTTATAGCAAATTCACATTTAAAAATTTCACTCTTTTTACTTTTTACGACTTCATCTCCAACTCCTGCGCTCTCCACCGCCCCCGCACATCCTCGCAGCATTGATATTTTCAAAGTGATTTATGCCATTTTACCATTTAAATTGCGCTAATTTACGAGCACCGCAGGCGAACTTTTAATTGAAACAACCCTCGCGACAAATGCGCATTCAAAGCACGAATAAAAGAACTCGATTAAATGAGAAAGGACATGCATTACTTAGGCACTACGAAACACATGTGCTCATTATAAGAGCCCATGTATATTTGTTTGTATGTGAAGTGCATCTATTTACATTTCATATGTGTCTTTTGTGTGACCCCATTTAGACGAGTGCAGGCACTCAAAAGTATCCCCTCAATTTGTTACTAAAAATAGCAACAACATTGCAACATTTTAATGGTGTAACGGGCTACGGCTTATTGAGAATCTAAGTGCTTCTTGCTTTGTGTCTTGATTGTGGAAATTGAAGAGGTCACAATGTCGACAATTTTCTGTAGGTAAATATTGAAGTGAACACAATACAAAGTGTCCTTTAAAATACAAATATAAACCCACTTACACATATGTATACATACATACATACAAAGTCATATTGTGTATACAAAAACATATATGTATGAAGAAGTGGACATTTGTCTTCATATTGATTTCAATTGGACTTGTAAATGCTTAGGTAAATTTGTATACACATATGTGTGTTTGTAGGTATTGCTTAAGGATGTTTGTGGTTTCTAAATAGCTGTCTTTTAAGATGACTCATCATTAAGAGGCTTGCTATTTAAATATAATTTTGTATACATGTATTTATTTATATAAGAAGTCAATTTAAATCTTAACATTGTTAAAGTAGTGAAAGGATGTTTGTAATCGATATTTTTGAGCCTTTAAATTGCTCTTTTGTATTCCAATCACTCAAAATGTCCGGTTTTGTGTGCTATGAAGTCTTATCCTCTTCAAAATGATACCAATTGAAAACAAATCATTTGAAAATACAGGGTAGGCCATTTAAAGTTGACCCATCTGGCAACGCTGTAACTTTTAACAGCGCTGACAAATCGGCTAATGTCATACCGCGTTAGAAGCGTCATTCGAAGACAATTTATACCATGGAACAGTACACTCCAAAAGAACGCGCTGAAATTGTTCAGCTTTATATTCAAAATAACTTTTCAATTGTGTTAACTCAACGTGCGTTTCGCAAAAAAAATAAAGTGAAAAGTGCTCCAGTTAAGAACACAATTAAGTCTTTATACGCAAAATTTGTGAACACCGGTAGTCTCAGTAATGCCAGTCATGCATCCAGACAACGCACAAGACGTTCTGGTGAAAATATCGAAGCTGTACGAGCCAGTATTGAGGAGACTCCATCGACATCGAGTTATCGCCGCTCTCAGGAATTAGACATCTCTCGCACCACTCTCCGACGCATAATTCATAAAGATTTGAAGATGTTTCCATATAAAATTCAAATGGCACAAAAACTAAACCCAGCTGATTATCCGCGACGCCTTAATTTTGGCAAATGGGCAAATGGGTCAACTTTAAATGGCCTACCCTGTACATTAGTGTTCCCACGCACATGATGAAATAATATTGAAATATTTATTTGTTTATTGTCAGCAGATCCATTTCGTGGCTCCTTACTTTTTAAAGAAAAAAAAAAAAAAAAACTTCAAATTTAATATAGAATGTTTATTATCATTCGAAAGAACATTCTTTGACATTTATTTTTTGAAGATTATCTCTCAGATGGTCGGTCCTCTGAGTCCAATTTTCGATGACTAGTTCGAGCATTTCGACCGGCAATTTTGCGCCAAGGCCTGAATCGAAGCCAAAGTGTTCGCATAGACTTCAGATTTTACATATCCCCACCAGAGAAAGTCTAACGGTGTCACATCACACGATCTGAAATTGTTGAAACCAAATGTCGCTGAGATCTTGAGCTACAATTTCTGGCTTAAATAGTCGGTTATCATGGCAAGACAACGGTTTCCATTAACGGTTACTTTATCATCGGCATTATTTTTAAAGAAATATGGACTGATGACTCCATCGGCCTACAAATCACATCAAACCGTTGGATTTCTGATTGAAATGGCAGCTATTGAATCTCTTGAGGTTGCTCTCGAAAAAGTCAGATCGTCTTGGAACTTTTCAAGGGCCCATAAGGCAAAGCCATGTTGCTTGGGAAAGTCGATCGGTTTCAGTTCTAGCACAAGCTGTATTTTGTACGCTTTTAATTTAAGATCTCGAACCTGTCACAAATTTCTCAAAAAATGTGGCACCTGAGAGGCTTCAACCTTAGTCTGGCGAAAGCTGTACAGTGAAGAAGAAAGTGTCTAGGTGTTTCCAACTCATCTTTCCCATTGCAACTTTGTCTAGTTTGTTCCACTCTGAGCCAGAAGGCTTTCGCAACTCCGCAAGAGATAGTTGCTGACCAAATCTTGCTGAGCTCGCGCTTGGTGCATAGATCCAGCGGCTTTACAATTTCTGAAACTGTAGTTGTTGTTAGGCACACAAACAAGTTTGACAAGCTCGAAGCTATGGCTAATGAGATAATGCATTCCGTGACTAGTTTTGAGCTCACTATCAGTGAACTTATCCTAACTATGTAGCAAGTGTGGCCTTATCGAGCGCACTCAACCAGACAAGCACATCATAGAACAATATTGGCTTTACTCCGGTTTCGTAACTCAAACCGCTTTACAATAGCTTCTTTATAATAAATAATATAAGACAACCAATGTTTTCCCCGTCCTCTTCTCAACTTTGCGCTTCCATGATATCTTTCTATACTTTATCGACTTGGTAAAGTCGAGAGTCCTTCCCATCTTGTATGGAAAACCTTTTTTGGTTTGACAAGGTATCTTCACGAAAAAATATTTGTATTAAAATCGAAATAAATTAATTTAAATAGAAGATTTTTAAGTGGTGATGATTTAGATGACGTTTTAGCTTTTATTCCTGCTGTATTCCGCTCTAGAGTAAAGAGTTTTGGTTTGGCGAGAGAATCGCGCATTTAGCTAAAAACTTGACGTTCTAGCGATTCCTTAAAGTTCTGGTTCGTGGTTAGGTTACGTCAAATTCGATACACGTATTGTTTCAAGTCTTTTGTCTTTCACAGTTGACTCAACGAGCCCTCAGTCAGGAGTTCCATGCTATAATGAGTGTAAAATCACTACATTTGAAGAATCGTTATTTCAATGGTACGCGGCCTTGAATTCCCAATCAGGACTTTTGATTTTCATAAAGCCTCCTTTCCTATCCAATATGTTAGCTCGGCATAGCAAACGGAAGTAGAACTCGCACTGTTGACCCACCCTGCACAGCGAACTTTCTATCCAAGTCTTCTTACAACAATCAGTTGGTAATTCAAAATATGCCAGAATGTTGGAATTCTTCCATTTTTTTTTTTGGAAAAAAAAACATTACGAAAAAGTAACTTTCATGGCCGAGTGTGGGGTTTTTCACCGATCTCTCTGCCGCCGTTTAAACATATTTTATTTATACTCATTTTACCTGTTTCTCTTCTTTTAAAAATATTCGAGATGAGCCCACGACAGTTAACGTCACTGCGAGACAGCTCTATGTTCTCTACCTCAAAGGTTCTTTGAAAGCAAAAGAAATAACCACCTACATACATATGAAGTTCGATATTTGAAAGCTTCTTCTTCTTCTTTTTCTTAATTTGGGTATGAAAATATCTTCTTCTTCTTCTTAATTGGCGTTGACACCGCTTACGCGATTATAGCCTAATCAACAACAGCGCGCCAGTCGGTTCTTCTTTTCGCTACGTGGCGCCAACTGGATATCCCAAGCGAAGCCAGGTCCTTCTCCACTTGGTCCTTCCAACGGTGTAGAGGTCCTCTTCCTCTGCTTCCCCCGGCGGGTACAGCGTCAAATACTTTCTGAGCTGGAGTGTTTTCATCCATCCGGACAACAAGACCTAGCCAGCGTAGCCGCTGACTTTTAATTCGCTGAACTATGTCAAATATCTAGAGATTTAAAACTATGAGTTGGCTTTAGTTGACAAGTTTAATCTGAGACTGTCGGTGAGTGGAAGAGGTCGCAGCTAGTAGTTGTTGAGTTTTCTAGATTGGGTTATTGTTTTAAAGATGTATGAAGTCTTGACATTTGTCTTATTTGAAACTTATCACGGAGTCTACTTTTGAATAATTTCTATTAAAAAAGTCTTAGATCTAGTCAATTTTAATACATTGAATATACTGTCTCATCAATGTAAGTTGCGCTTTGGATGGATCAGTGGAAGTATATTATTGTACTATTCTGCAATACTTAGGCCTATAGATGATAATGTGGGATAAGTCTCTTGGGTGGCGGATTGAAATTCAGGCTGAGCTAATTTTTTGACGATAAAAGGATTATATTTCAGTAATTTTTATCTCTTATTAAGTAAAGTCAAACCTCTCGATGTATCTTTTTCTTGAAAATCCAATTACCTTAAATTTTCGTAGGGACACGAATTTATCAAAAACCACTAAGACGCAAGTGCAGAAAAATCTCGGGAACAAGTTTAAGGAGCTATAAGTGCTCTGAAAATATATGTACGTACAGACGCCTGTTAGACTTGTGTACATACTATATATGAATGTCCTCACCCCTCCCCTCATCCTCAATTTGGATGATTGCAACTGACAGAATTGCGAGAATTAGCACTTAAATACCAAAACAGCTGCTACTTACGCCAAAAACTTTGACCAATAAACATGTGTTTGTCGAAATCGTATTACCTCCCTCTACACTTGAAGTTTCGGCGAGAGCTTCACACTTTTCCAAGCGACGCTATAACACAAGAGACACACGTATATGGCGTAAGCACTACCGAATCAGTCGCCACCCCCTTCGCTAGGTCGTTAAAAGTTGAAAAAGTAATAAAACTTACACTCTTAGTTGTTGTTATTTTTATTGTTGTTTGCAAATCGGTTATTAAAGCTACGAGCGAGCCGCCATCTAACACTCGCAATCCCTGCAGTGTGTTTTCTACTCCTTTAAGTGCTCGCTGACTGAGTTAAGCTTTGCAACATTGCGAAATTATCCGTGCCGTTAACGGCCTCAAATGTTTTCCAAGAACGGAAATTAAACTTTCAGTTTTTATGACATCCGCTGTGACTGCCAGTGCAGGTGTGTGTGTGTGTATGTGTTCGTAGAAAGTTTTCTGCTTTACAACCCCTACCTCCCCGTGCCACAAAGTGTTAGACTACTAATTTATTGATGATTTGTGCTTTCAACGTCCGCCTTGCGGTAACTCGAGTCGACACACGAACTCCACTTTAAAGTGCTTGCAATCAGTAAACTCTCTTCAGTTTGTCTAAATCACTGTGCGCTTCCTAAATGTGTAAATCTGCCCCCCACATTCGTTCCACCAAGCATGGCTTTTAGATATTTTGACTTCAATAAATTCCTTTGTTTGTAAGTGGCGTCTGGTTGTTGCGTTTCTGAGTGCAACAAATACCGATTTGGTAATTTGATAATGTGCAACATGCGTTCATAATCTTAATGTGTGCAACACGTTCCAGTCCCCCGTCCCTCATACATTATTTCGAAGTCCAAATGGTGGCGTTGCGTGGCATTCGCTGTGCTTCGGTGATATAGCGGTGTTGCAGCAGGAAGTGATAAAGGAAGGGGTGTAACGCATAATGGTCACGTGACCTTTAACGAGTGCAGCGTATTAACGACGGGGCGTTAAGTGATTTTCTAAGCTGGAGCGTGAAAAGTTCTGAAAGGGTCGTTTATTGCGCGAAAATTTATAAAAATATTTATAATAATAGCGTCTTTAAGCCTTTGTTAAGTCTTTCTTCCTCGCTCCAGTCGTTCTTCCTTTTCGCTGTTTGGCGCCAATTGGAGATTCCATATGTAGCCAGTTCCTTCTCCGCCTGGTCTCTCCAACAGAGTAGAGGTCTTCCACTTCCTCTGCATCCCCCGGCGAATACTTCGCTGAATACTCCCAGAGCTGCAGTGTTTTCATCAATTTGGTCGACATGACCTAACCAGCGGAGCCACTGTCTCATAAGGCCCTGAAATATGTCAATCTCATCGTCTATCTCCTCGTACAGCTCATCGTTCCTTCAAGTTCGATATTCACCGTTACCAATGCATAAAGGACCATAAATCTTCCACAGAACATTTCTCTTGAAAACTTGTAACGCCGACTCATCAGAGGTTGTCTGACAGACAGTGGGTAATGAGTGACTTTTAGAGTGTGATCTTTATTCGATGAAGATCTTCCAGTCATTCAATTTCACTCCACTCTTTCCTTAAAAACCCGGACTTAAATATCTGTCAATGAGATACCAAATTTTGGGCTCCGACAGGCAGACAAAATGTATCATCATCAGTTAAGTGCTACGACCGCGTTTCTGTCTTGTACGCGATTATGAACCGTCGCCAGTCGTCTTTGCATTGTGGGCCAGTTGCAGATTTCAAGTTTCGCAGGTCGACATCCACTTGATCCTTTCATCTGATTTTCGGTCGTTTTGCTTCTTTATCAGTCACTACTGGACACCAAATAGGACATTTTGCAAGCTTAAGTGTCTTCTTTTATTCGGGCATCGAATTCGATACCATCCTTCGCCCCCACGTAGGGGACCAAAAATACTTTGGAGGATTTTTCTCAGTGTATTTTACTACCTTGAAGTGATAACTGTCAGCAGTGCCGTCATCTCCAAATCATTGAGATATTTTGTTTGATAACAAAAAGTACTTAATTTTGTCCTCGTTTGTCCTTTGTTTTATAAACTTGAAAATGCTGCACACATTGTTGAGGCCAGCAATTTCTATATCGCCGGCGTAAGTCAAGATTTATAAATATAGAGACAATATGTTTAAGGTCTGCAGGATGATTATCTTCTCAAGCAATACATCACAGAAGTTTCTCAATAAGGGTTCTAATAATCTGAAACCTCGTTTGATATCTAAGGGCTCTGAGAGGTCCTTGACTATTCTGACGTCATTTTACATGGCCGTATAACTTTTGTATGGACTCCAAATTCAAACATTGACGATCACTTTTTTTGCTATCGAAAGCAACTCTGAAATCAAAAAAAAGATGGTCTCTATTTATTTTGAGTGCTTTCCAGTTGTTGGCAAATCGTTGACAAAGCAAGCTCTATAAGATCTTACAGGTGATATGCAGAAGGCTGATGCCGCGGTAGTTAACGCTGCGTTAAACAACAGGACCATTCATAGAACCATCTCTTAAATAGATCTGGTTGCTGAACTAATGCATTGAACATTCCAAAAGATAGATCAAGCATCACTAAAAAATACTATTATTAAACTTTTCTTTGACAATACATATGTGAAATCGGGTCTTCCCTGCAATTTGATGCCTTCAATGAAACTTCTTATCTTCGTTAGGCTTTTTGTAGACAGCCATTCGAGGTTTGGTGACTGATGAGCTCCAAGTATTCAATGCCTAGTTTGTGATAGAGTCATTCATAGAGAATATGGAAAATGCCAGTGCACAGTTATAATAGCTGTAAGTCTGTAAATACTATTCCTGAACCTATTTAATAAGTCTTTAGTTCAAGTCTTGCCAGACAGGTGGCTGTATACCTCAATTGTGCGGTCGGTAGCTTGGGCTTCAAAAGCTTCGTAAACTTTGGTAGGATTCAACTATCGAAGCTGCAACGACTTGCATGCATCACCGCTAGAAGTCACGCTTGAGGTCACACCACTTCACCTGGTAATCGGTCAGGTAGCCAAAAACACTCTGCTACAAATGACAGGAGAAGGGTGAGGCGAAGGTGAGATAATTTCGTCCCAGAGTTAAGAAATGTAAGAGTTAAGTGATGTAATACCATTGGCTCTTCTCCGAAAGGACAGCATTACCAGAAGGGTAAACTCCACAAAGAAATTCGAGGTTACCCGGACGGCTCGAATACGGAGGAAATTGGCGCAGGAGTCGGAGAATTGCATCACTAGCACCCAGCAGTTTAATAGACTTTATCAATATGCTGCTGCTAGGAGAATATTTGTGATTTAGGAGAGGGCACAATAGACCTGAGGACGCGGTGCATTAATTGTTTATGAATCTAATCTCCCATATCTGCTTCGTTGTGTTGCAGCTTGTCATTGATTTCCATTTGCTCTGAGCTATTCATTGAAAATGAGTAGAAAGCTCTCGGTAGATCACTCCCAGTGGGCATGGTATTCCCTCAGCCTGGGATTCGCCTAAATTTTTAGTAAACTTAATTTGACTTGAAAGTTGTTTACATCAAAGAACGTGTCCAGAAGGAGCTTTTTTGTTCTTGTTTTAGTTTTTTTTTTACTGTTGTTTATTATATAATTCTAAATTATTATAAAATTTAATAAACCCAATTAAGTATATACCCTCGTTGACATCATTTTCTCATCAACATCACCAAAGTATCACCCAATCATCCAATATTTACACAATATTGTCAGCGAAAATATTTTTTCTTGCAACAATTCCCCAACAAAAAGAAAAAAAAAAACGAAAACAAAAATAAACAACACGCATTTATTTTGTAAAAGACAAAAAATTATGATGGCAAACATCTGTGCGGTCATAAATCCTGTGGCTCCACATGAGCAGCATGGTACATGTGCCTCAGCTTATGCAGGCGCATTGATGGGCCTCATAGTAGGCCCAGGCACAACAAGCAAACGGTGCTCACCCTCTGCACAATGTGGCAACGTTACCGCCGTCAACATGTTGCACGCTTGGCAGGGGGACACACGCCTAAGTGCCTTACTTCATGTCAACTGTAATGACAAGAAGAGCTACTAAGCAACGAAAACAAAAAACACGAAACAACAACAATAACCAAATAAATAAACAAATGTGAGCAGATTGGTGTATGTGTGTGTTTGAGTGTGTGCTTGGCAATTTCCAAATGCTTTATTTTTAGCGAAAAGCACGCATATAAATTACTAGAAAAAAGAAGCATGCTGACAAAATAAATACAAATTAAAAAGTCTACTTACAAAAAATCACAAAAAAAAACAACAAAAATGTTGAACATTGAAAAGTCAAGAGTCCCCACTCAATTCATACACACAAACACACGCCCATATGCAAGTAAAGCCTCTGCTTTTTCCTCACCATAACTTCTGCCCACACACACACACACTTTTCTTCAGTGCTTCCTAACTCTGTTTCGCTTTCCATAAGTGTATTCTTTTTGTTGAAGATTCTTACATTTAGCCTTGAAAATTATTGAATGCCTCAATTTGTTGGAGTGTTCACTTCCTCTGTTTGTTTAAAAATACATGAAAAGTGGAAGCGGAAGACAGTGCCCGGCAGTTGTTGTAGCTAAAATCAATGAGCGACATGTGTAAGACCCGCGCTTTGTTGGCTTAATTATTTTCATATATCTTCTTAGCTTTGTGTGTTCGGGGGTCTCTTAATAATATTAATAATGTGCTTTTGTCCGCTTGATGGGGATTAATTCGCTATAAATTACTTTGGCTTTCGGTTGCTGCATGATTAGCGGGCTTAAGTTGTCATATCGAGGCTTTCGCTTTGGTAATAGATTGGAAATTATGATTGCCGTGGTTAATTTTGAACTTTTTCGTGATTTTTTAATTTATAATTTCTTTGGCTTTCAGATTTCTGAGGTGTTTAAATTATACCATAAATATTAAAGTCCTCTTCGATTCGCCATTTCGCTGCTCGTTATATTTGAGAGACTACTCGTACTAACTACTTCATTCATCTTCAGTGTTTGTATGTATATATAACCGTCTGTTAATCTAAAACTTAATACTATTGTATACCAGATGCTTGCTCGATTTGCCACTTAAAAAATTTTTTCGAATCGAATGCAGCTTGCATTGTTTAGTACCGAGCTTTCTTGATTCCAGCTAGGTTTGAAGGTTCAAAGAAAAGATAGTAAAAGTTTGAAAATTTATCAGTAATGTCTCTAGATTTCGATTTCGCAAACAGAACCATCGCAAAGTTAGCATGGACCTTATGAGACCATGGATACATAAATTTAAGTAATTTTGGTCGAAAACTCTTGGTATTTATCGAATTTCGCGGGGTCTTGATTTTTTCTATCTCATCTCATCTCATCTAATTTTTTATTTCGATATTATGGCGGGGACTAACATTGAATTATTTTCAATTTCAACATTTTGATAGTCGGAGAAGTGTTCTAAATGAGATTACAGCAGTATCCACACAAAATTATGATTTTCCATACCTTAGCCTTTATTTAAATTTGTATTACTGATCGGCTTGATCTTGAATTTTTTTGAAAATACTAAACTGCATTTGGTCTCGTTCTTGTTTATGAATATACATTTTGATACCAGAATTAAGTTTGACCTCGATGTCAACATGTAAGCTTTGCTTATTTTGATCTGAGATTGCTTGGTGCTGAAACCTGTAATGATAATTTGACGGATGTTGGGGTTAACGATTTAATCCATTTTAAAACCTAATGGGTTGCTATAGGAAGCATTGTATTATTTTTAAGCTAGAACCAAACGAAATACTACAACGATGAGAAATATTCTTGTGAAAAATAAAGTGGACCCAGTGAACTAATGATGATTGCCCACTCAATAGAGCACCATGACAATGCCAAATCTATTCTCCTTTATTGACGTAGACACTGCTTACGCGGTTATACATAGCTTTACTTGTTCCTTGGGGGCATTTTCTACGTGGCTGGTCTCAAACCCAGCGCACAACCCTGGGGAGAGATTGTTCATCTTCTCACTTTAGCCCGCCTTTAAATGGATGTTCTTTGGCTACCCAGAGGATACTTGGTCTTAGACCGGGAGTCATGATCTGCTTGATCCATTTGAAAGAGAATTTTTTTCTGGCCACTCCCAAGTGAATGGCGCTCAAAGAACTTTCCTCGCTTGCGTAAACTTTTGCACATGACTCCATACTACTAAAACTATTAGCAAATTTAAGTCAACAATATTTGAAAATTGATAATTCTTCGGCAGTTGGTGGCACGACTACTGATTCTAGGAATTTCCAACGTTGCGGTTGCTCATACACACAGTATTGTTGAAAACTTTCCACTACCTTTAGTTTTAGGCTTCCCTACAACTGTATTCGAAGCGAAAGTGGCTGCTTTAAAGGTAGTAGTAGATCTACTGTCCCAGAGCGCAACCTGGTTTAGAGTGCTGACTATCCGCTCCCATAGTAAGGCTAGCTTTGAGTTCGCTGACTGTATGCTTAAGACTAGTGAAGAGTTGTCTAGACTGCTTACCTCTTGAGTCGATAATAACACTGGTTTGAGTGCCTGGCCACAACGCTATTGTAGAAAACTGTGAGGTTGCTGACCTTGCTAGGGTAGGCGCTTCATTTTCAATAACTGCAAAGTGTGAACTGGTACGATGGCTCCATTGACTTCTTGTGGTTCACTACTGAACTGTTGAGCTTCAGCACAGTTCAACTTCCAGCAGATCTGCAGTAGCAAGGTCCTTCTGTTCCAGAAAAGATCATAGGAGGTTTGGGGAACGCTTCGCTCTCAGCAAGATTCAACTTTCAATGGTTGTTGGAGTTCTAACGGGACACTGTCTGGTCGGGATTCATGCAGTAAGATTAAAAATCTTACCCGATATCAGGTGTATCAGTTGTTTGAAAGGAGATTAGATAGAGTCATCTCAAAACTTTTTTATCGAATGTCCCGCTTTTCCCAGAGTAAGGGAAAAAACATCATACCTCATACTTTTAGACATCCAGGAGTGAATAAATGAACAAAATACCTAAGCATATTTGTGATTGATTCTGTGCGCTTTGTCGATAGCTAATAACCAACTACAGGAGTTCTTCGTATGACTTCACAATGCAATATACATAACAGTGTATGTGTGATATATCCACCATGCTGAGGGATCAGCAGTCTAACCTTATTTAGTACTTATTTAAGCATTTCATTATGTCAAATTCAATGACCGCCATTGTCAAACTAATGAGAGCTCGTGTTATTTAAGAAGAATGAACTATAGAGTCAAGTTGGCAATCTGATGTTAAACTTGATATATTGAAAACTGCACATAACACCAAGGAATTGTAATGCGAGCTATTTTACTTAAAAAAGTGTATGAAATTGTGGATATTTTCTCTTTACATTTTATTTTTTACCTATACTGTACCATAACGCCGCTGAGACATTTGTTTGTATATATCTCAATGATAAATTGTTTATTTTAATAAATATTTAAGCCTTCCATTCGTTTTTTGCTCCCTCTTGCTTATCTTTCTTCCATCAGCACTTAAAGTCAAGCCAAAACGCTCGGCAAGTCCAAATCGCACTTCTTTTCTTACAAATTGATTGGTCAGTATTTTTGACATTTTTTGACAACTTGCACTCAAATATAGAAACGGCTGTCAATTGTAAACGAACATATTAGCCACCCTGTATTATTCTCATAAACTATAACAAATTCCCCTGGATTATTTTAATCTCTAAAATATTTTTACACTTACCGCAAGATTTAAATCAATTTCCATTACTTGACACCCACAGAGTGATACCTAGGGAACACAAAATCCCCTACACTTTTGACATCAAATTAGCAACACCCTAGTTAGTTGAACATATTCTTCACGCTGCATCGACAAAGATAAGATTTGTTTGTACTCAGCAACTCGAATATCTTAGATTTAGTTGGGGAAAATAATTCAAATTTTTTTTTTAATAACTTGACATCAAGAACTTGAAGAATTGACAAGCGTCACTAAATAAGAAAATTTGGGGAGAGTTCAATAGCATTTCACATACCACATACACCGTTATATACTCGTACTTGTAGCTGCAACTACTAATGAACAGTTTGTCTTGGAGGATATCGAATGCTTGGTGGCAGTGAAGCGCGGTGGCACTTTGACAAACGACAACGAAAGTGAAAGGACAATTTGTGTTGACAGATGGACTGAGTGACAGGCGCGCAAACGTATTGAGCGAGCGAGCGAGTGAGTGTAACGAATGTGCCGAACTGACGCTCCGCTTCAAAGCCTGCGCTAACAACATAACAGTACATGGCTATTGGGGGGGTTTGTAGCATGCCGATACTTTCTAAATTTAAATCACAGGCAAGCGCTGAAGTGTCGGCACTCAAGTGACTTACCTTCTTCATATTAAATATTTAGTTAAAATTTCTGATTCTCTCACACTTGGCTACGCAGTTGTTGCAACAAATCGAAAGTTTTAACAAGCAAATCCAACGCCAGCAACTTGCCACTTCAACATGGCTCTGTTGCCCTCTCGTTGTCTCGTTGGGGAATAAGTCGTTGTGTGTGCGTATATTCGAGTCTTCGGTTACTTGGGGAACTGCTGTGGACCACGTGTAGTTGACAATGTTCTTTCAGATTTTCACTGTGTATTATTGCCATGCCACAAACTTATCGAGGAGCAGAGTCATAATAATTTGTCACCTGTTTAGCGTTGCTGCGGAAAAAGCAATTAGACACGTTTCACTTGCAATTAAATATGAAAGAGCATAACAACAGGCGGAACGCGCACACTGTGCTTTGGAGGGAAGAATTAAAAGTGTGGTATTTATTTTGGAGATATGTACATAAATATTTGGGAGAGAAGTACTGCGAAGCAATTTATAGTACTGCTTAAGAAAATAGCAATCGGATATGTAATAAATAAACTAAAGTACAGTGCTTGAGAATGCAGGAAACTGAGAAAGATAACTTGGAGCTTTAATGAAAATTTTACTATGTTTAAAACAGTCTTTGGAGCTATTTTAAAGCCTTTGAAAATCAAGACGCATAAGTAAATTTGGTAGGAGTCTAGTCGTAAACACGTCTCTCATGTAAGCTGATGGTTTTCGTGAATCATATTAATAAAACATCAGATTCCAACTGGTCTTCCTACTTATAATTTCTACCAAGAAACATAAATAATTTCTAAGTATGCATACATATATGTATATCAGTGCCTATATCCTCAATTAAAGCTTGGTTTAGCTTTTCGTCTAAAAATGTATGGTGTTGCCCAACCAATAATGGGTATTCTTTAAATAAATCCAAATTTGTACGAGTAATTCTAAAAATCTTTGCGCTGTCTCCAAAAAAACTGAAACCCAATCTTGGCAGGTCTGGCTTATTTCGAAATTTTCTTCATTTCGTTTGATATTTAGAATTTGATAGGGTTCTGTGGAATATGTTCCGTACAGCACTTTCGATTAGTTTATATATGTTTTTTCAAGTAGATGAAGGCTTCTAGCTTTTAACAATTTTTAGCAGTCAGTGAGTCTAAAACAGAATGTGATGGAAAGTTCCCGACAATGTACTCCTTCACCTATCCTCCCCCCAAGCTTTGATCTATGCGTAAAAACGCTCACCCTTTCTACCCTTCAGCGAGTCCTTCTCTCCTAAGCTTCCATCGAATATATGTGAGGGTAGAAAATGTAGCTAAGACTAGCTCACCAGCCTGGTTATCCAAGCATCAGCGCCATAGCTTCAGTGTTTTGAAATGCTCTACAAGTACTAATGATAGTAGATGAACACTCACTAATTTTTCGCGATTTTAACCAATTTTCCTCTGAAATAATGCATTGTTGCAGATCTTGTTCTTTCCTGGATGTTGGGTGTCCAGAAAGCTTCTTGTCTTGAATACGCTTGATGCAATATTTTACAAAAATTTCAGTTTTTCGTACTAAAATTTTAAAAAAATTTCTCAAATAGTTACAGTCTTCTAAGGTGTAGGCGCTCAGTTCAATAGCTACATCAGTTTATCTTTAAACGTGTTTTTTTCACAAATGCTTTTTCTTCTTCTTAATTGGCGTGGACACCGCTTGCAAATTGGAGATTCCAAGTATAGCCATGTCTCCTTCATCTGGTTTTTCCAACGGAGGGAGGTCTATCTCTCTCTCTGTTTCCCCTGGTGGGTTCTTCGTCGAATACCCTTAGAGCTTGATTGGTTTCATCGGACGACATGACTTAGCTGTCTCTTTATTCGCAAAATTACGCCAATGTCGTCGGATAACTCGTACAGCTCATCGTTCCATCGACTACGGTATCTCCGACTCTTCACATGTTCTCATCTTCTATACCTCTGCACTATATAGCAGAACGGGAAAGGTGTGTGACTTGTAGATTTTGGTTTTCGTTCGTCGAGATTGGGCTTTACTTCGCAAAAGCCTACTCAGTTCGAAGTAGCGCCGGTTGGCAAGAGTTATTCTGCGTTAGATTTGAAGGCTGACTTTCGTTCAAATTCCTGTGGATGTTCCTTACCAGTTTTTGGTTAAATTCTAGTAGTTTTTGCTATAGCAAAACCTGAAGTTCTCTTCAAATATCATAGTTTCGTTGTAATGATTCAAGTAAAATTATGTCCTGATTTTTACTCTTTCACTGTGCTTATTTTTAACCTGAAATGTGCTTATTAACTTTGCTACGAAGTTTGCAACACCTAGAACGAAGCATCTCAGACCCTACAAAATGTGTATATAAATTATTAGCATGCCGAGCTGAGTCGATTTAGCCATGTGCGTCCATCTGTATATACTTTAATTAGTCCCTTAGTTTTTGAGATATCGATCTGAAATTTCGTAAAATTGTTTTCCCAAGAAGCTGCTTATTTGTCGGAACAGCCAATATCGAACCACTAAAACGTTAGAATAAAGTACTCATAAGGCTTTTCATTTGACGAGAAATTTGGCATGATATTTTCGCAATTCAACGCTAGATTCCCTGAAGAAGTTATCCAGATCGAACTACTAATTCAAATCCAGTTGTTGTAAGAAATATTTTGTAATTGTGTAGAGTATTATTGTTCCGTTGATACCGAAGTTAACGATTTTTCTTTCTGAAACCTCAAAGCTCATATTATATAAACTAATAAGAATTTTTCAAGAAAAAAGCTGCGCTTACGAGGATGTTTCTGCGATCCCTTGGTTTTAAAAAAAATCATTGTTAGATTTAAAGAACTTGCATAAAAAATCTGAAATACTCAGCTACTTTAAATGCATTCAATTTAATTATTTACCGTAGAAAAAAAAAATAATTGTAAAAAATTCAATAGAACGTAAGCAACGTCAGGTTCCATGGCATATGCATAGCCCCACATACAAGCAAACAAATAATTTAAGACCCACTTAATTTGCCGCATCTCATCTACATGCAAATACATCATAGAGCTCCATGTAATTTGATATCTGTATCGCCTTACCCCATGACCGCCGCAACGCTCTATCTATTCCATTTAAGATGATGGCACCAAAGGCGGAGGCAACACCTGAACCCCGGCTGTATTCCACTGAAGCTGCGCTTGAGATTTTCGCATAAAAAGTGAATATCTTTGATAAAATGTTACGACAAATTTACGACTTCCGCTTTTATTTACGGTAACACACAAATGTTGCACGTGCCACACGTATTTATATGTGTGGAAAAAACAACAAATTCAACAAATGTCTGAAAGAAAAACACCAAATATTCTAAATGAAAAGAAGACAAGTCAAAGATAAATATAATGAACGCGTCCTCAACAAAATAACTGTGCTTTTCCTACATTTACATTGCGGCGCGGGTGCGGTGGTGCGGGGAGAATGTGATAGCCGCGTATGAGCTGTTTACCGCGTGTGATGACTGTTGAGTAGCAGTCGCATGTGTCGCTAAAACCCTGTCAGTGTGTGTTAATGTTGCACATACACCACACACGCCCACATACTTGCAACACTTAGTTGCCACAAACTCGCTAGCGCGTCCTTATGCGTTTACACTGATTGCCTCTAAACTATTACGATGTGTCACGTGCTCAGCGCCCCAAAAAGCAAAAGAACAGTTAGCTGTATTGAATTTCGAAGTTGAAGTAAAATAAAAATAAACTTAAGCTTCCAATATTTAGCCAACACATGTGACTCCATTCGACTGCCACCCTCAACTGCAACACAAATTGAAGAAAATCTCACTGAAAGCAGCTCATTTCTATGTTTTTATGTGTGTTTGTGTGTGCGTGGCAAGCAACTTGTCGCTTATCAATCCACCGTCTTGCAAGTTGCTATTCGTGCAACTGCCACTTTGTGTCGCCGCCATTCAACTGCCACTATTTACGTGTTTACTACGTGTGTGCCACACTTGCCACGTACGTAGTGGCTGCCACAGCTGCCACAGCTGCCAATATGTTGCATGTCTTGCATTGGTACGTTTACTTTTGACAGTCAGTGTTTCGTGTTTTACTTCTTTTTCTTCTTTTTTTGTTTTTGTTTCACGTTACATTTGCGTTCGTTTTCCGCCATTTTGCCAAAACAATTTTATTGTGCTTCTGATAAAAATCACTAAGATAACATTGAGTGCCACGTTTTCCGTTTCCGTTTAGTGGCAGCGACACCTACGCGACGCTAAGACGCCCAAAGTGGCAACAAGAAAATTTAAGCAACCAACAAAAACTAAAAGAAATAACGTAAATATGGAAAGTTAATTAGGAAAAATGAAAAAAAAATTGAAAGAAATATAAATTAAAAATAAAACAAATGAGAAGCCCTTGGCGTTTGTAAAAATCTATAACAAAGGCGTACTTTACAACTTATTTCATTAATATTATATAAGATCAAGTAAAATGAAATTGTTCTTTTTTGTATGAAATATGTTAGTGCGATGTTGTGCTCAAACGTCTACTGTTTTGCTCGATACTTTCATAGCTCACATTTCATAGAAACCCTTGTATCTAACAGCACATACTGGTATAACTATCACAAGCTTCTCTTCAGGGATATTAGCCACCAGCAAAAGCATTCGCCGGAGACATGAGCAGATAGTAATCACTTGGTGTCAAATCCTCCCAGCCAAGCTCCCGGAGCTTCTAAAAAGTAGGTGATCATCGATGTGTATGCAACCCGTCAAATTGTTGACAGAACAAGTCCAAATAAAGAGTTTGATCATAGAGCACCAGCTCATTATACATTAGATAATTCCCTGTCAATCCCACCAAACACATAATAAAACCTTCCTCTCCATCAAACCTCACACACAGCAACAGTTCGCGCCGACTCACCGCGATTCAGCACTTGTTGCTTGAAGTCATCGTACTTGTATTATAATTGATCTATTTTTCATCACCAATAACCATCGGCCTAATGAATTATTCCACTTCATTTTGATTCAGTAGCGACTTAAAGTTGAAGATGCAGTTCATAAGGTTTTTTTCGGTATTTCGACAATTAGCCTTCAAGAACGTGGTGTGTTCTTGGCCAATTTCAATTTCACATTTCAATTTTTAGTTAGCTCTTGCTAATATTGACAGACGGATAAACTGACAAACATAGGGCATCAGCACGTTTCAGTATTTTGATGTACCATAATTTTAAAATTCTTAATTAGTTCTTCAAAATCTATCATATATCTCTGTAACGATTTTTCTAATCCTCGATAACAACTGTCAATTTCCGAAAAGCCTTCAAAGCGCGATGTGATGCACGTTTCATATCTTCAATTGAGTCAAAACGGTTTCGCGGGAGCGGTCCTTTGAGCTTGCAAAATAGCCAGGAGCTAAATCAGGCGAATAGGGTGGTGTCGGACCGATCTTCTTCTCCTTCTTTATTGGCGTAGACACCTCGGCGGTTATAGCTAAGTAATGTGACGCCAATTAGGAATTCCAAGCGAAGCCAGACCCTCCTTCACCTGGTTTTTCCAACGGAAGTCTTCCTCTTCCTCTGCTTCTCCCGGCAGGTATTTTCAGAGTGTTTTCGTCCATTCGGACGATTCCAGCAAAGCCGCTGTCTCTTAAATCGCTGAACTATTGCATTGACATCGTATATCTCATTCAGCACATCGTTCCATCGAGTGCGATACTCGCCGTTGCCAATGCGCAAAGGATCTTTCGCAGAACCTTTTTGTGGAAAACTCGTTGCGTCGACTCAACAGATGTTGTCATCGTATATGCCTCTGCACCATGCAGCAGGACGGGAATTATGAGCGAATTATAGAGTTTTGTTTTTGTTTGTCGAGAGAGGACTTTGCTTCTCAATTGCCAACTCAGTCCGAAATAGCACCTGTTGGCAAGGGTTATCGTGCGTTGGATTTCTATGCTGACACTGGTGTTGCTAATAATACCGGTTGTTCGCCGAACGATATTAGTTGAAAATTTGACCGATTAATCGTCTGCATAGACCCAAAACCCATCGCCAGTAAAAGTACGATTTATGGCATCTTGGTAGTCAGAAAGCGATGCTGTTTTTCGAAAAAATTGAGTGTTTTCACTTTTCTTAGGGCTAAAAGATTTTTCGAAATTGTGCTAACTTTCGACATTCTAACAATGCTCTGACTATTAATTGTCGCTTCTTAAGCACCAAGCGGTTGGCCCATCGTCAACCCGTTCTCGACCTTCTTTGAATCATTTTTACCAATCGAAAAACACGTGCGCTTCACAAACAATTATCACCGAAGGCCTTTTCCAAACTACTCAAAGTTTCGGCACTAAAAATTTTATTCTGCACACAAAATTGAATGGAACTTCTTTTTTGAATAATTTTATTCATCACAAAATGTACTTTATGTTTGTTCGTTTTAATCAAAAATATATTTAGAAGTCTGAACTATCCACTAGGGAGAGATTCTGAAGAATTCTCAGTAAAATATCAGTACCTCTTATTCTCTCCTATTTATGTAGTTGTTTTGTGCCGCAAAAGGAAAACAAACATCATCACCAGTTGACCTTAAAAGCGACTTCCAATGCTCATTTAAACAATCCGATATATAATATAGAATCTTCTAAAGGGGAAAAATACGTGTTTTAGTTGAAACCTTAACTTAGAATTTGGAAAAAAAACAGAAAATTCGAATTTGGCAGACATTTTTTGCAAAAAAAATTAAAATTTCAGTGAAAAATAGTTTTATTGGAAAAAAATATTTCGTGCAAGTCTTTCAGAATTGTATCTCAAAGACCTGTAAAATTTCATTAAGATCGGTTGAGTAGTCCTCGAGAAATTTTGCCAACCGACTTCAAGAACACAGTTTAAGGACGGCGCACTTAGCCTAGCTAGTCTTGAGCACACAAGTTCTTAAGGCTGCATCTCCGGCTCTTTTACCCGGATCAACTTGAAAATTTGGGACAATTAGAAGTGTTGTAGAATTTAATAAGACAATACAAAAATTCGAACCCGTAAACCCTTGTAACCATGTAATCCGGTATGAGATATGTGGCACAGATTTTAAGAGCGGGTAACGCTATTATCCGACTTATAATGTTGAAATACCTGTATTAGAGGTTATTTGAGAACGAAGTTATATTTAGATTAAATATTTTGATAACACCGATTTTATAAACATGTATATAGGTAAATCTTTCCGTTACTAACCTTCTACTACTAATCTTACCATTGGTCCACCCATTGGTTCCTTCAACATTTTAGTTAGTCACTTTCAACCCAATCCAATATTTTTGCGCTTTAAATTAAAAAATAAAAGAAGCCTATCCAATTGAGATTTCGCTTTTCCATCAATCGGCCGACTGCGAAGCTCTTCTCCACGTAAACATTCATTTGATTCTTTATCATTTGCCTCACTCCTCGAAAGTGGCAAATTTTCAGTTCCAAGTGCCTGTAAAATTTATGAGTGCACTTCGAGAGCTCAGCACCGCCTGCCACCGCTCCGTTGAGGCGACTCCCGCCACCAGTTTTGCGACAGCATCACGTTCTGCGGCACAACTGCGCCATCTTCGACATCGTCTCTGACTTTATCGTCCGCTGCTCGACACACACTCACACCCATTCTGCTGGCAGACGCACATTTCAATAAAAGTGATGTCTGCTTATGTCATTTCGTTACGTGTGAATGTTTTTTTGCTGTTTTTGTTCGCTCTCTGTTTATTTGCTTGTCTGTTTGTATGTAGGCCAGCCCGTAGTATCTTGTACATATGTATCGTTGTAGCTGCTCCCATTCAGTTAATGCCTTCCTTGTGTACCATACTTGTTCTTGCCAATCTTATTGTTATGATGGCTTGTCATTGTTGGCGCTTGCATTGTTGTTGCCATTGCATGAAATGTCATTATTCTACGTGTGCGACATGTTTTCTTGCCACATTCATTCTTAATATTTTTTTGAACATTACTTCTCATGACGATTTGCCATGGCAGCTTTCTGCAGCTTTTTCCTTTGCTGCTGCCTCGATGCTTCTCCTTCCACGTCTGCTCTTTGTAAGAAATATTTTTCGGTTATTAAGTTGTCAAAATATGTTTTTTCATAAAAACCGATTGCCTCATCACACTCAGCGTCCCGCCATTTTGCTTTCCTACACTGTCGTCTGATATTTTAGTATCCTTGTTGATCGTTTTGCTGTGTTGTTGTTTCATAAATTTTACTTAGTCTCCAATTTGATACTCACTTGCTAACCGTGTACGTTGTTGCTTGCCACACTTACTGTGCCGGCTGCTGCTGCCGTTTCGTGTTTGCTTCGTAAAATGAATTATGACATCTTTTTCCATCATTGATGGCACCTCAAATGTAGAATGACGTCTTACATAGCGTTTGACATCTCGACACAGTACGTAATAATTTGCTGTTTTTGGAGTATAATGTGTTTCCATTATTTATAGTAGAAGTTATGGTTGCATTAACCTCATTTATATGTGGGTTAAAATTTTCAATTTAAAAAAATAAATCACAAAAAAGTGTAAAGTACATAGAAGAGGTTATGTATTTTTGGGCTAGTGAGGGTATGAACGAGCTTTGGGCTACATTTCAGTTATTGATCTCAAGATTTTGAGAAAAGCCGTTCCAAACATTCCCATCAATTCAGAGATATAAGTAGCTTATATCCATAATCGAAGTGGGGAGCGAAAAAATTTTCTGTAGACCAGCAAAACTTTGGATAGAGTGGGTTCTAACCTCATAAATTTAAAACTTAGTGTATAACAATCTCACTAAGTTTATAGAGTTAACTTAAATTTAAATCGAAAGTCAATAAGTTGAATTCATTAAAAGAAAGCTTGCTGTTTATGCTATGAATCCAAGGTCGTGTTCGCTAAAATTAACATATGACTTGAGCGAGCGCGTTGTGAAGTGAAGAGAGCTGAAACAATTCCTCAATATTAAATAATAGTTATATGATTATCATTTTTTGTCTCTCACCAATAAGCA